>JAULBU010010812.1:0-45991 GCA_032358235.1 Odonthalia washingtoniensis
TGTTCATGTCATCAGACTTTTTCAGATGGAATAGTAGAATAAATTTCGCTATATAAGAAACGAAACTATTACAATTATCACCATTTGTGAAAGGTTCTGGAGTATTTTCTGCGCTTCTTCCAGTAAAATATTTTTCTGTGCTGTTGATGATGCACTATTTGCCGATTTCAGCAAACCACTAATCTCATTTATTTTTTCTCGTACGTATTAAACCATTCTAGCCACAGTTATCAAACCCTTCTTAAAATATGTTGAGGTTCCTAAGAATCTGACGCATGAAAGTGTCGGGGTAAAGCTATGTAGAACTCCAGACATGTCTTTGGTTTCTGGTATGTCACAGCAGTATGACACTATGAAAGGAAAGCAATTATGTTATATATTGTTGTTTATGCTGACATGAAAACCTACCATGAAATTTTTAATCAATGGCGCAAGAACCATGGCCATTGAATTGTGCAATGAAACTATTTTATCATTTCTCCTCCGAGACGACGAAGTAAGTGGAACGTGATTGTCAATGACAATATGGTTATCATCTATTTCGCGGTTACTGAAGTAGTTGTCCCCTTTGTCCAGTTGAGAATGAGATCGTTGTAATCCTGCAGGTAGGAATACAACCAACGTATATTCATGACCAATAACGAAACGTCTGAACGGTGCGGTGAAATTAGAAAATGTGACATTTATGGGATATCCAACTAACTTTTGCACCTTCAAAGTCGTAGCTGTTTTATCTGTACATATCTGTGAATTGTTTTGAAAGAAACGTTCACACATCTTTTTATTAGAAATCATTTAAAGGATATATTCGTAATGTGTAGGAAGCAACAAGGAATTATACGGTGATTCAAGCTTCGTCTGAACAGACTGAGGGTGTTCAACATGAAGGGAAAGACTCAGATGACTACTCTATTCTTGAAGTTGATATATCTAACCAAATGTGATAGGAGGACTTCTACGGGTGAACCGCAGAGTCCCTCACACAGAGAGCACGAAGTTGATATATTGATCGAAGGGATGGTGTTTTCGGGCGGACGAAGTGGGAGCTCAGTTGGAGGTGAAACCCAACCGAGCCCAGACCCGAGTGTTCGCTGCTACTAAGACATTCATGATTATCTGCCTTCACGTGGCGAACGATTTAAGTAACCGATTAGTGAAACTGAAGGATAATTTATCTCAATTATTGACTGACCATATTATTATATTCTACCATGAGGAAGAGATAAGACTCCTAAACTCTTTTAGTTATCCAAGAATATCAGGCTCCAATTTTTGAATTCCCTGTCTAGAAGACGGGGATCCTCTGAAAAGTTTATGATTTGCGCTAAGGAGGTCACGCTCGACTTTTTGATTTCAACTCTAGAAGACTTAGTTGACTGTTTTAACCCTACATACCCAATATACCCAATTACTAACCCAGGAAATTCTTAGAAACCCAGAACAATCGATGCCTCGATTGAATGGGCGGATGAAATACGAGGATGAGAGGTGGAAGAACAAGCGATGAATTGAGGGGAGGACACTTTGGAAAAGAATCCTGACGAAATAGAGATGCTTACAAATCCCTGTTCGTAGGGGCTATGCGTTACAGTGGAGGCGGAAATCTTTTGAGACGACGACGGAGGTCGCAGGCGATAGCGGTGTATCTACAG
The DNA here is from genome assembly GCA_032358235.1 of Odonthalia washingtoniensis. Taxonomy (NCBI): domain Eukaryota; phylum Rhodophyta; class Florideophyceae; order Ceramiales; family Rhodomelaceae; genus Odonthalia; species Odonthalia washingtoniensis. Next base: position 1,653 of record JAULBU010010812.1, read on the forward strand.
TAGTGTAGATGACAATTTAAGAATTATTAAAATTTCCATACCCCAGTAGCACGTGGGCACTACGAAGCTCCCTATTTTGTATTTACAATTATTTTCAATTAGTGCACCGAATTGTTTTGAAAGATGCCAATGGCTTACGAGGTTTCGGTTATAACAAATGATTGAAAAATAAAATCGAATCTTCACACTGTTATACTCGTCCGTCGAGGTAGAATTCTGGAAAGGTTATGTTGTTTGGCCTGTCGCCCCAAACGAGAATGCGATATTATTGAACGCCAATAGCCGCGCTTTCTGATGCAGAACCAATACATAACGAGTGCGATTACCAGCGGACTTGCGGAGGTGGAGAGATGTTGAGTGTAGTGAGACATTCTTGGATCCAGGTTGTGGTTGTGCGAGCGGAAGGGGTAAAACGCGAACCCTATATTGACCAATAGTATTTGCTGTTGTGATGCGGAGATCGGCGAAGTTGATCGAAACGCATGATAAGGTCGACGAGAAGGTTGGTAAACACAGGGTTGCGGTTGTAGGTGAGCGTGTGTGAAACAAGTGCTTTATTTTTGCGAAGAGTTATAGTGATATTAATTGACCTGCGTGATACGGAGATGTTGTCGAGAAGAAGTGAAGCACCGGATTAGTCACGCTCGAAGAAGACGTAGCCGACTAGTGTTGCGCTTGCGTTCCGTATACGCACCAGAGCGAAGTCTGGATATGCCATGGATGCTGTTAACATCGAACGTGCGACCGATCTAGGGGGGGCGTAATGTTCGTGTGCTGACATGGGTCTTGTAAACGCTGGCGTTCTGGTGATGCTTGTTGGTAAGTGGATGCAGCCAGTGAGATAAATGGGGTAGGTGAAAGTGCTTTGCCGATGCTGGTGTGAGATGTGGAAAACGTAGACAAGTAGTTATGGAGCTATGTACCATTGAATCTTCCCTCTTCGTATAGATAGACCATGTACGGTACATTGCTGGCTTCGTTCCCAGAGAGCGGATCAATGCCATCTATTTCACAGAAGGTTACTTATTTTTTCAAAGCATTTCATTTTCTTTCCATGTATTTGTGGCACATGCCTTAGGAATGAGTGACGCGATAGTTTCCCTACTACCTGACTTTCTTTCCCCTGTGACGTTGATAACTGACCTTTGTAGAATGTCTGCTAGAGATGATGCCTTCAGGGGATCCATACTGCTATTTTACATAGGCGTGAAGGTAGCGTGGGCTGAGCCCATAGTGGTGGTAGATAGTCTTCATGGGGGTTTAATAGCTGTAGGGCTGTTAGGTTCAGGAGAATCCAGAATCAGGACTGTGCTGGCTACCAAAGGGTCACGAGGATTAGCGGTGATTTATCCTTCAGAATGTTCTGGACGACCACTGCGACCAACTTGATAGGCCGATTCTAAAAGTTGATTTCGTCTCCCCAGTACTGTACCACAGCGTCCATGGCGCAGGAGACAGGAGATGCGAATTACCTATTGAAGCGCTTGCAAATCGTGTTATCACTGTCCACGAACCGGTCGATCTCCGGAGGTAGAGTTGAGAGAAAATGTTCGATAGCCTTTTCATTGATACGCCAGTCGTCCAATGTGTGCAGGCGTGAGAGGCGGCCTACGAAGCGATTAACGGCAGAAGGGACGTATTAGAATTACATTGTCACCCCTAGGTCTAGTAGTAAACGGTTTAAAATCCTCAGCTCCGCCATGAGGTCGCAGGATTTGGTCATTATGACATTGAGAATCGTTACCACTGCTTGGGTATCCTCCCATACTTTGGCATGCATCCCTTGCTTGGGATGATTCGCGAAAGATCGGATGTTGTCCGTTACTTCTCTCCATTCCAAAACGTTGATCGGATTGACTGGAAGTACTGGGTACCAAAGTCCACGGGTCTCCAATGTACCATTCGTCCTCGGTCGTAGATCGCTGCCGAGAGTGCATCCCTGTCCTATTGATGTGGACGTGTCCGAGTGTAACACCAGTATAGGAGCCTTCGGTGTTATGAGGCGTAACTCCGTGGAGGTTGGTAGCGTGCGACAATGGCGAAGATCCTTGATTGCTTCGTGTGTTAGACTCGTATGTTTCCCTAACGTGACCAGATTCTTGAGGGAGTCGAATAATGCTCGAGTGTAGATTCGGGCGAGTGGCATGGCCAGTGAGCAAGAAATAACCAAGCCGTTGAAGTGGCACAACGGAGTTTCGTCGAACAGACGTTGGTTCCGGCGGGCTTGGGATAGTAGGTAGCGAGCGAGATCGGCCAGTTTGTTGAGACGTTTCTGGATGGTACCAAATACCATGCGCTCAGTGTCGATGACGGACCCGAGATGCTCTATTTTCCTTGAACCTTCCCAGCATCGTTTATCCAATGTTAGCTTGGGCCCACAGGGCACCAGGAGGTCGGTTACTCTTGAGAAAGCTTTGCGAAGCTTCCCATGAGTAGCGACGGTGATCAGGAATTCGTCCATGTGGGGGTGTGTGCGGAGACGGAGATGCTGTCTTATATACTGAATCATTGGTATCATGAACTTGACGATGTAAGCTGGCGATAAATTCCATCCGAAAGGTAATGCAACACAGCGAAAGTACCTTCCAACAAACTTGAAGAGAAACCAGTTCCGAATGTCGGGATGAATGCGGAAGTGATGGTATCCCTTTTCAATGTCGAATGAAAAGAGACTATCGTGCTGCTTGATTTCCATCGACAATGATTCCACAGTTTCCATGCATCCTGATCGATCCTTTAAAAGGGTTGATTGACGTTCCAGGTTGACCACGAGACGACGCTTCTAGTCTTGGTGGACGATGAAGGCGTTTGAGACCACATAAAAGTTTAGGTGTAACCGTTGAACCTCCGAGGATGACATTTCTTTGTAGATATGTTGCTCTAATGCCTCGGATAGTTATTCTTGTAGACATGCCTTGTCTTTTGAGTCGACGGGGATTGTAGATAGGTTGAAGTTCGCATTTCCAGACAAAGCGTGTACAGGTTTCTCGTAGACCACTAACTGGATCGAACACATGATGAAATCGGAGGCCTGGAGGGTCTCGTAAAAATGGGATAGAACGTTGAGTGTTGTGCGAAAGGACTGGCGATGGTGCAGCGACCTCCATCCTCAAAAGAAACAGCTAGGAGTACACTTAATGGATAGCTATTCGTTTTGAAAGTAGTGAACCAAAAACAAATATCGGCTTGATAGCCCGTCGAAGACGTTTTACCAATTGGGCCAAAGACGTGGATACTAGCTAGACGCGGCGCAGCTCCCTAAATTCCATCCTCTGTATTGTTGCGAGGATTAGTCCTTCTTAGGAGGGGCGGTGTTTCAGCCTAGTTCTTTGGAATCGGTATGGTGGGTGTTGTTCTTGTTAAAGTTGGTGTTATTTTCCTTGCGACCGACTTGTGAGACGGCTTGCTTGTTGAAATCTTTCGCATATGCTTGAGAGCGGAGTTTCGCGAATTCGCACTTGGTGTTGCGGTAGAGTAGGGATGCGTAGGGTTTGTCGTCTTCCCTAAGATAATTCTGGAAAAGAATACCTTCGGAATTGCCAGATTCAAGTGCATCGGCAAAAAATCAATTAATTTGTGGACACGGGAGTACGAGGCTTCGGTGAATTTATGAACAACCAAAAATGCGTTGCAGCATTGATAGCACCTGTATCAAGGACTTTCGTGACCCTATGGAATGCAGCGAGAGAGTTTTCTTGGTTATGTCCAATATTCCGGAGTACCTAGGTTTCCCAGATGTCACGGTTATCAGCAGTCTTGATGCAGCCGAATAGGCCTTCGGGCAAGGGGATGAAGCGGGTAGACGGGTAGGGAGAAAGGTTACTTGGTTTCTAGAACAGGATGAGTTTACCGGTCTCGCCGTACGTGTTTCGTGTCGTTGTGACGTCTGCGACAACGAAAATAGACGGAGGCGGGAGAAAGAACTGGATTTTTCCCACTTGGAGAACGCCGATGGCAGTAGAGGGATGATCAGTACACACGTTCTGAACGATCGGTGGATGAGACGGATTCGTCGAGGGCGCGTTTGACTTGATCGCTGAAAGAACTTCGGCGAATTGGGTTTTGATGAGCACTACGTCGTTTATAATTTCAGTCACGCTATGGTCGTTAGTGTCGGACGATGAAGAGGCTGAATTGACAGGCATACTTACATAAATGGGAATTTCGAGAAGGACAACCAGATCAATAAAGAATTCTTCGGAGCTGGTTTTTAGGATGAGAACAAGCGACTGCTTGAGAAGAGGAAAATTGGGACAAGAATCCTGACGAAAGAGACGCTTATAAAGCGCTGTTCGAAGTGGCCATGCGTTACAGTAGCGACGGAAATCTTTTGAGACGACGACGGCAGTCGACGACGACGGCGGCTTTTCTACAGTATTGTAGATGACAGTGTAAGAATTATTAAAATTTCTGTACCACAGTATCACGTGGCCACTACGAAGCCCCCTATTTTTGTTCAACAAAACGTTTCAATTAGTACACCAACATTCCAGAAAAAGAATTCGGCATCGTGTCTCTACTTTGAACCCACTCAATTAAAGAACCATCTCTACTCATAATCTGGGATATTATAGACATGAATAAAATTGGAAAGACTTCCGATTGAAGAGGATGAGAGACATAATCACCGTCCATTTCGTTGAAACACGGTCTATATATCACATCAATTTCAATCGCTAGTTTCAACTGTGTACGTAACATCTCAATAACGTCTTTTTTGTACGAGAAGACCTTCCAATCATCGTTTGAGGCTGTGTGGCATGGTACCTCAATTTTCTGAAATCCGTCATCGATTCAACTCTGACTGATGCTTCTATCCACATTAGACGTGACTTCCTTCCAATCTTTGATATAGTAACGAACACCATCTGGAATGAAGGTATCCGATCAAAGCAACCGAATAATACAGAATCAATACCAATTTCTTTTGATAATGTAAAGAAGTGGTTTGCTGCAAGTTTCTCATCATTAATCTTTTGCGAAGTTTCAAATGTAAGTGAAAGTTCAAGTGATACATTCATTAGCTCTTCATGGGACTCTCCGTTTTCGTTCAATAATTCATGACGGGCGTAGGTCATCTTAACTGGCTCATAATGGCTCCTTGCCATTGTAACATATTGTATACATTCCAATCTCTGCGTTCTGTTGTACTTACATGAAGTTGAATGTCCTCTGTCATCAGCCTATATGTCTATAAAGTAAGTGCAATATATCGTATTATAAACGAACCTTTTCCTTACCTTTATTGATGATTTCAGTTGGCGTTGGAGTAAATATATGAAAATCGTTCGATAGTTGTTGTATGTATTGGTTTGTTGTTCCAGTAATGAGGTAATAGGAGTGATGGTTGGAGAATATTTTTCAGTATATCTCACTGTGCAAGGACAGTAGTCTGAATTACTCTTACAAGTATAGGCCACACTATTTTCGACTTAATTTATGTTATAATCTTCCTGCCCAGTACAACCTGAACCGGGTATTACATGTTGTCACTTCAAGCTTCCAGCGTCTAACACTGTGCACAGACAGTAGTCCGAATTACTCTTACAAATATTGGCCACACTATGTTACTACCTAGTTTATGCTGTAATAATTCATCCCAGTACACTGCAACCTGGTATTACTCGTTGTCACTTCAAGCTTCCAGCACCAAACACTACTGTCTAGTATTCGGCCTTTTGACGTTCTCATTTAGTATAAGATCATCATTAGCTCCTTTGCACCTTTACTCCATTTTTCCCTTTCATTACTCTTCCTACAAGTACTAAAATATATTTTTTTAATCGTTGCCGACCAGGTGTTGTCACCCAATCACTGAAGTCACCGAAGCTCGTATTGTTACGAACTTACACCCAAGTCAGTGGTTCTACTTTTGTCCGTTAAGTACTATCATTCGACCTACCTTTGCTCTCTGGCCCCACGTTCACCAGTTCACACTGCCCTGTCTACCAATCCACCCTGAACTCTTCACTCTCACACTCGCTAACTGCATATACCTCTCCACATCCATTCATACACTCAATCATACTGCACTGTACTGTAATATCACGATGTTGATCGTACAACATCGAGTACAGTACCGTTTCAGGTTACATTTATTTCTAGACACTAACTGCACAGCGTATCGTATGTTATTAGTAATTTATGTCACTGTAAACAACCGAAGAAAATTTAATGTTTGAATTATTCCTCCACGGATTCCGAAAATTCACAAAAATTACAAATTATTAGTTGAAAACATTACTCCATATGAAGTTGGGTTTGTTGTGAAAACTAGAATTCCAATTTTTCTCGGAAATCCCAACTCAATATTGAGGAAAGTGTTTCCAGTGTCCCTTTTTGAATATGGTTCTATAATATTAAATCATATTATGTTACCCCATATTTTATGGGGGAACAAATTTGGATAGCAACTACCGCAATAATATTCACCTCACGTATACAAGGCAAAGGTCTTTTCCAAATAATACTAATCCGAAGGAAACTAATTGTTTGCATGTAAACAGTGGAGTACATTTTATTTTTCGTTAACTTGAATGTTGATAATATTGAACGAAGAAACAACTTCATAGGAAATAATAAACAAAGAAAGGAGTACTAAATGCCATTTACTACTCCTATTTTTAATATTACGCAGTCCGTAATATTCAACGTAATGGCGGCTCTTTCACTTCTGACAGCCCCAAGGCTCCAATTCACCGTCAGTATCGAGGACTCACCTTCATCCTTATTTGAACTTTCACCACTGTTACCATGAACTATATTCTTAATTGATTGTACTGATTATTAATCATCTTCAGTTTGGCCTTTCCGGCGTAGAGAGCGTCCGTAGCCATATGAAATGGTATATTTCAAATCACTGCTCTCGGGTATTATATGAATATTATATCTGAGAGATGGACTCCATGCTCATGAAGAACCTTCATACTGCACATAACCTTGTCCAATGAAAAGTGATGTGCAGGAAATTGTATTTCTTCAGTTGCTAAACACATCGCCATTTGTTCCATTTGTTCCTGACTTAAATGGACATATAGATGGGTCTCAGGAGCTAACCATAAAGATACAGATTTGGTCGCGGTTGTTATTATAAAATACCAAGGGGACCCAGTCTCTCTTACTTTGAAGTCATTGTGTCCGTGTTGTGGTGTGCATTTATGACCGGTGATGAGGAGGCGACATCCACCGTTCGGAATTTTAGTCGACCTTGCACAGTTGTTTTCTACATTCAGCAATTTACACAACCATCCAATCTATAAATCCAATACAGCACGGCATTTGGAAATCCATACCCTGTCGAAATGACCTTCCAAATGTTTCTGTAGGAATAATCTTGTACTAGAGCAACGGAAAGTACCCTTGTTCCTGTCTTCTTCATAAATTGAAAAATTTCCAGTGTTGATAATAAAATTGCAGCGAGATTGTTGGATTTCTATTGTCAGGTTTTTCTTACCTGGAAAAAATATTATTATATAATAACAAATAACTCCGCAATAGGTTGTGTTGGAAATTCGAAGTCTTCCGAAAATGCGACGGTTATGGCACCTTTCGTTGCTTTTTCCATATCAAACGGATCGGACATACCATCCATAGTGCAGTACCCACCACTATCGAGGCAAGTTTTGCTCGAGCAACTATTTAGGTGTCACCTAAACGGATACAGTGGTAGGGTACGCCTATTTACAGTTGTACAGTACAGTATTCATGGGAGACACTGGCTGTATTAAATTAATACAGTACAGTTCCAACAGTAAAGTAGCGCCATCACCCAACTCGTGCACATTAATATAATTTGACCACATTAGAAAATGCTAACAGTGAAATTGATCACACGTGTTTTGACAACAGCTGCGTGAAGCTGATGAAGCTGTAAATACCGAATCTAATTGGGAAGCAAGGTAAAAAGAAATAAAGTACAGATGAAATGAAAGAAAAACCAGAATCCATATTTCCCAACTGCAACTGCTGCACCCTCGAGAGAGTCCAGATCCGAAAAAGATGTCAACAAGAGCAAAGTGATGAGAAATACATGTGTACAAAATAACTCGGTAGCCACCATTCTTCGCGGCATCAAGTGATACAACCGCGAATTCAGAGTTGGTGTGGGTTACTGTAAGTTAGAACCACGGCCCTACTATCTCCGCAACTTACCAGTGAGGGCAGGTAAGAGTGGAAAGGTTGAAAAGTGCAAAGCACTTCTTCATATGACACGGGTGTATTTGGTAACCCTTCAGTAACCGAACCAACTGAACATGAGAAACGGGTAAAAACGCCCAACCGGGGTCACACATGTACTCGGCTGGAAGGTAAACGCAGTGGGGAGATGGAAAGGAGTAAGAACGACCAGGAGTGACTTAACAGTGATTAATTTTGTTAATTAAAGAATTTTAATATACTAGTCGACTCGACAATATAACTGCAGGTATGCGAAACAAATTTATGATCGAATTGAATGTCATGAAAGAAAAGATAAGAAATGAAAACAGAAAATATGCAGAGTATACAGACGACCCAATTTCACCAAAAGCAGATACAACAAAGGCAAAAAGAATAGAAATTGTAACGGATATAATTAATTATACGGAAGAAATGCTCGACGCATATAAAGTGACTTCACTGAAAGGCGAAGGTCTCCAGTTCGACTTCAGAACTACCTTCAGACCATAATCTATTCAACTATGGTCAGGAAAGACGGAAAAAATATGGATATACTTTCTCGTAATCAGCAGATTTAAAGTCAACCAAACAGGACAGAGGTCAAAATATAATTCTCTGATAGAATTACTGTACAGGAAATATCATATCACGTCCAATAGAGCGGATATTTCAATAGCAAAAGCAAGTGAAGGGATTGGAGCTGAGAATTTAGCAAGCGAAGTGTGCTATATAGATGATGCTGAAAAGGATGTGAAGAAATGGGAGGAAAATATGGGATGAAATAAGGCAACATTGAATATACGATTGATGGTGTTGAATGTGAATTTGATGGAGGTGAATTTGACGAGGATGAAATTGATGATGAGGACTAAAAGATAGATGATGAACATAAGAAATTATATATTGAAGACAATGGCCAAGATGATGACGACGTATTCCTTTATGATCCCACTATTGAAGAAGGGAAAGATGAACAGGCAGATGGAATAGAATTATATAGTATTGATGAACATGGCAAAGATGATTTGGATATTGATAATGAAATTATTAATGATGATTCCAAGATAATTGATGAAGACAATGATATTTATGATGATAAGGAAAAGGATGAATGTGAAATTGATCATACATACGATTTTGATGAAAATATTTATATACTGAAGGAGAAACTCATGTAGATGAATATGGTGAACTTTATGCATTGAATAGTGAGAATGACGATTATGGGAGTCGAAATATCACCTGAAAATATGTTGCGAGTATCAGAGAGTAATACAATCCACCTTCTGGTCAGATATGCGCTGGAAGAATTAAAATATGATTTTGAATATGAGATAAATGTGCAATATGCAATCCGGCATATGCATATGTACTGAATGACCTGCATTAATTTTTATGAATACTTGTGAGTTGAGGTAGCCCTATTATACGGAAACCAGTGTTTAGTAGAGAACAAATTTTTATGTACCGTTGTGGATTTTATATCAAATCATACAGTAGTGAACTGATAAATTAGGATGGCGATTGGTAAGCTTGAGTATTACCTCATAAAAGGCCAGGCGTGAAAGTGGAATATAATTTGGATGTAGAAAGATTTGCAGCACGATACCAGTATCACACATAATCTAATGAAATCAGTTAAGAAGTAATTCATTAGAAAGAAGAAGGAAGAGAAAAAAAGGGGTGAAAGGAGAAATGGTGCGAATGCAATTCTTGTAGAGAAGGAATAGTAAGGCCGAATATTGAAAATGAACGGGAAAGTAAAATATTCAATATCGACAGTAAAAATTGTAGCATTTGCGTAAGAGATTCAGAGTAAAATTGAAATGATTAATGGAGTGCAAAATGTAAAATATTACTGTCTTTGCGATGGAGAGTATCAAAAAAACATCATATTGTGTATACAAATTGTTCATACAAATATAGAGTGAATAAAAGTTATTATTTACACAGTAACCATTTATACAGTCCTCTCATTCGGTGGTTGAGTGCCATTGAAAATATGTCAAAAAAATTGGAAAGTATGTGGATATGAAGCTGTTGGAAAATGTTTAGGAAGAAGCGGAGTCTGATTCGTGTCTAATTATCCACTGAGATGAATTAGGTATATGCTTTCCGGAAACTAAAACGTTGTGGAGGGCTGCTTGAGACATTGAGTTCGTTAATCCACCAGCGACGTTCGCTTCGTAACACACAAATCCGGTATTGGATATGTCACCCATTTGAAAATCTTGGTGAGCAGCAGCGAAATACAAAATTAATCTCTTTTCAGAAGTACGAGATAATTTTGAAATTATGTTAAAGAGAGATTTTCTGTCAGTAAAAAGCCGGAGAGGAACTTTTCGGTTCGTCAATGTGGAAAGTTTCGAAGCAAGGGCGAAAGATGCATCAAATCAGTCAGAAAAAGCGATAATCTCCGCAGCCATCGCGGAACAACATAATGTTTTCGACTTGTAAAATCTGAAAATAATGGGAATCATGTTTTCAGAAGAGTCTCCCATAAATACAATGTGTACTAGTTGCGAAGAAAGATCCGAGTTGTTAGCAAATGATTCGTATGAATATCCAATTATGTAGAGATGATTTATCAAGTTGTGGAAATTGAATTGACACTTTCTGTTTCTTTGCATACGTTGTCGCTTCCTTAAGTTGACATATGTATGTTGATTGGGACTCTGTGTAAGCGTTTTCAGTTATTTGGGCCAATCTTGAAATTTCAAAGTTGCAATCCGCTCGAGTGTAGGATAGCCATGCTAAACCCATACGCATAGAACAGAATTATGGGAATGATGCGGAATTTTCTAAATATTGTAGCCTTTTCAAGTAGTGATGTTTTGATTGCTGAAAAAATTATCATTGATGTGTACACGGAATCCACTTAAATCGTATGGAAGATATTCGTCCGGTTTTGTATCAAAGCTCGTTTGAGTTTGCTTTGAATAACCATGAAGATTTCGTCACCACCTCTGAAAAGATCATTAACATATTTTCCACTCATTCCATATAATATTGTGGCTTTTATTATGTAGTGAAAGGATGGATCCCTGCTAAATTCTTTCATTTTAAGATCATTGGTGTGGTGTGAATGTAATGGTTTGGTACCAGAGATATCCTGATTCATATAATCCATACAGTGGAAAAAGTATTCTCATGCATTCATCAGGTGTTAGTTCCAGTTCTGGTACTGTAGAGTTCAGATATAGGTCACATGCCAATGAGATAGCGGGTTGGAGATATGCCTGGGTTACATCAGCTGTCCAAATTTCGAATCCAAACGCGGTAGCTAGACCCCGTAGAAGACGACTAGATTGCGTTTGTAAAGTGTGAGAGGAGAGTACCATAAATTCTTTAAATTTACCACGATGACAACCAATTGCAAATCTAGCTTTGTGTTTTACTTTCACCTCGCTTGTAGATTTTATTGGGAGAACAAAGCGACCAGGTAGGATATTTTTATTGGGAGGAATATCCTCTTTTAATATGACTATAAATGTTCCGTGGTTTAACAATTTTTTGATTTTAGAGCAACTAACAGCTAGCATTCCGGGTGTTCTACTTCTGTCGTCCTTTTTGTCCGAAATTTTTGTGATGGAAATATCTTTCGAGGATGTTGGAATACGAAAAGGAGAGAGAAAGGAGTTAATATTATAGGAAAACATTGGTTGATAATGTTGTAGAATGTACACAGTGTTTCACTTGTGTGATACTGTATGACCGGATTACAGTTGGGGCGATCAAAAATCTGTACCAGGTTTGAATTTAGATAAAAGTAGGAGAGCTTGAAGGGACCAAGTTGTTCGCCGATTCGATTGGAATTTCCTTTGTCTATCAAAACTAGTACATCATCTCCAGTTCCAAAAGTTTTGTCCGTAGGAGACGGTGTGTTGTGTCAAAGGGCTCAACTTGATCGAATTTTATCCAATGTAGTCTTCATTTCTTGCCTAAAAATACGGCTAGTCATCCACGATCAGCATTAGTAGGACGATTTCCAGACGTATTAGGAACTGTTAGTCGCGGAAGTTCTCCAGAACTAAACAAGATGGTACGAGGATATCTGGTCCGGCGGTGTTATTTACTGCTTTGACGGCCAGACATAAAACGAGATCAAAATTTGCTTTCGGATGGTCTGTAAGACTTTTTCGTACAGTATTTAGAATGGGTGAGTGATATATTTCGGTGGTTGAGAGTCCATTATGTGCTTCAATACCAGTTCTTCCAACTTTGACCCCGTCCAGTTTGAACAAGAGGATAAATGATTCTCCAAAGTTGGAACCTTAGTCAACAATTCTGCAGCTTGCAAATCCAGTATATTCACATGACCAAAATTTTATAACCGTATTCAATACAGTTGTAGTTCCTATGTTGAGGAGGCTGTGAAATGAGCGGTATCTAGTTCCTTCATCTATAATATATAGACTTGTGTTTTTATTTCCATTTATAGTAATGTAAAATACGTCCATAAGTAATCTCTCATTAAATCTGGCTGAGGCAGATCCAAACGGGACACTGAAATGAAGCGGAATTGATTGAATTATCTGACAGGGATTGAATCTACTTGTAATATCCATTAGAATTCGTAATATCTCCGGATCAGCTTCTGATGGTGTGGGATGGAAAAATTGACGGTGTATTCGTTTTAATTCTGGGGCTTTAAAAGTGATTTTTGTTGATTGGAGTGGATGAAGTGAAGCAAAGAGATGTGTGGTGGAACCTCGATGTAATGTAATGTACAGTTCTTCATAAAAATATGTTTCGGATCCAATTGATATTTTCTACGATGAGACGACCGATTATTTACGTTATCAATCATTAATTTGTGTTTGCCCAGAATATTTTAACCCATTAATGGAGGTAAATTTACATCTAAAACATCAAGGGCAAAAATAATGTCCTCGGTGAAAGATGGTGTGGAAAGTGTGAACAGAACCTTACCAAGTGATTTATAGGATTTATCGCCAAAGCGGAAGGAAAACGGAGATGCTGTGTACTGTATATGGTTAGTTTTGAAGAATTTTTTTATCTCATTTAATGATGAAAGGCCAACTACAGATCGGGGTGCTCCTGAATCAACACAAACTGAAGGATGAGATGGATTATATGTTGAATTATTATGTATTGAAATAGTAGAGCAATAGATTATGTCTGATGACATTTTATGATTGGATATATGCCTTGTAAGTAAAAGTTCAATTGAAATAACATCATTGTGTGAACTTGTTGTAACATGAGCATAGCTCGAAAAACATGTTGACGTAAGTTGAAAAGTGATTATATGTTCATCTATCTCATTATTGTTGTGTTCAATCAATTCAGATGTATCGTCGAGGACGTTTGTGATTTGAGTTTTGAAGGTTGATTCTTCGTGTGAATCATTTTTGTTATTAAAATCATCACCACAATCCTTTTCTGTGGTGTTGCCCAGAGCATCTATTTCACAGGCAGCTGCTACATCAGCCATGATATAGACCGATTTTCGCCATTTTTGAGACCTGAATTTATGAATAATTTGATAAATGAACAATGGCGGTTTCGAAATTTGGTTTTAATTTGTTTTTTAAAACATAATAATTTTATAAACACATAATGTTTTTAAAAATGTTTTTTAAAAATAATTTTTGAAAAAGATATCGTGCTAATATTGTTTTGCGCTTTGTATATTTGTAACAGTTCTTCAAGAAATGATTGGTCAATCTACAGTTTACTTTACGCAAGAGTCATACTGTACATCATAGTAAATCTAATGAATCTTGCTATTAGCATGATCCATTCAGTTTTTCAATAGTATCCATTTATTAATATTCTTCATTGACAAGCATCAACATCAACATCAGAAGAATTCCACAGTCCTGAACGAAAACATCGACATCGACATCAGCATCACCCTCAATATCAACATCAACATCAACATCAACATCAACATCAAAATATTCGTTCACATTTTCACACTTCCCGACAATGCCTTAATTCAACTTAACAACAACGACGTTTGAAAACAACAAAATGAATACGACCGATAGTAGTGATTTTGCACCGTCAACCCAAACTTCCCCTGCGGATATGAATATGACTGAACACAGTCATATTACGGGTATAAATATTTAGTATGCTCACACCCGCTTAATGTACAAATATTACTTGTACATATATTTATTGTGCTCACGTACGCTTAACATACAAATAGTTGTAAATACATGATATCAATACGTGTATGCTATTTCGTGTAGTCGTTACAGTAATGTGTTTATATTAAGCTTACTTCTACTTAAGCGGTAATCTACTTGCATTCCTGGTTAAAATAAAACGAGCAACGAACTTTGAAGCACGACCTGTTATATATTTTCCCTCTTTTTATTGTTCTCTGACGGTCTATCTCTTTCTATCCGAATTATTCATAGTTATTGGCCTTCAAAATAATCTGCCTATTCGTCCAATGTTTTCTTGGGACACAAAAAAGGCCCCTTAGACTGATGGCAAAGGTGACAAAGAAGAATATTTTAAGTCTGCATAACTATGGAAGGCATTTTAATAATCCACTGCCTGAAAGTAATAGTAATAAAATTCCTGCTCAAATACGTGCTATATGTCTGAAATCTCAGCTTTATGGGCGCGCAAAAGACCTCTTCAGGCATTGATGATGACAATTTGTTGACGTCTGAATATGTCAAGCAAATTTGTAATTGAATTTATACAAGAGATGCCCTTTTAGTTGTAAGTGATGAATTAAAGGAGTTCAACATGCTGCTAAGCACTCACTGTCGCAATAAATGAGAACACGAAGACCTTCGAATCTCGATTTTCAGCACAAGTTGCTAAGTTCAATTCTATCTCACTGACGACTAAACTACCCGAGTGCATCACAGCATTGATTTTATTATCCAACTCAGACATTAATGATGATCAGCGAGTATCTGTTATGGCAGCGGCAGCTATTTCTGATCCTACTTTGAAGAACCAATCTGCAAACGATGAAAATTTCGGTGCAATAACCTATCAATCCGTTACATCGGTTGTTAAACAGTGTGAAAATTCTGCTGATCTAAAAAACATGGAAAATAACTTGACTTCTAGTTCAGCTAACACGCCTAGACATGAAAACAATTACAGAGGAAATAGCTCTGTTGATATTTGTAGATGAGGACGCCAATCGAATGCAGAATATGAATTACTAATGATGAAATACCCATGTAACGAACGTGGTAATTGCGGATATTGGAAGCGAATTAACAAAGAGGATAGGTTGTTTCCAAATCATATAAAATCAGTGAAAACAATGAATCTTCGAACCGTTCGAACCGTTCGAACCAGCTGATCGAAAAGAAACAAGCTATAAGCTTAAATATGGAAACAATTGTAGGATCATCTTCTGTATCCGAGGGTACTGATAACATCATTGGTGCACTAGTGGACGATGGTGCACACTACTCGGCTGTAGGAATATTTGAAATTAGCAAATTGGCCTTCAAACTTGGACAGTACCCAAATTTGAAAATAGGATCTATTATTAGATTTTTTTTATGTTCTTTTATACTGCTAGGAATTCCTAGCAGTCTAAACTAACATATAAATTTGCAATACGAGACTGGTAGCCATACCAGCTCTACACGCAAGATACTTGGACCAGTTATTCTTACCGCTAAATTAGACAAGCTCGATCTATATAAATAACTCATTTGATACTTGATGGCTCCTCACAGTGGATTATTGGAAGGAACGTCACTCGAAAGGCAAATATTTAGCACATCAACAGAAATGTAACAACTTTCATTGTGAATGGCAAGTCAGACTATCAATCAATAAGCAACTAGGATTTTCTAAGCTACATAGACATGGTCAAATTCTATAACACAAAATATGATACATCGGTATTGAGTTGCCGCAATGGCCAGACGTTAGAAATGAAAACCTGGATTGAAGTAAAAGAAAGTATTGGCAAAGTCCACAAACGCATATGTGAGCATGCAAATTACACAGACTTCAAATTGATGCTTGAAAGAAATGGCACCTGGAATGGAACTGTAGAAGCATACTTGAACCAACTCATAGAAAGCTGCACTGCGTGTCACTCGACAGCACTACCTCAACCAAGCTGCAAAGTCTCCATTAGTGTACTATCAAAAGAATTCAATTAGATAGCTTGTATTTACCGTTTTACTCAGATAAAATAAGACTGATGCACTTCATGGATCTTGTAACCAGGTTATAGACAGTACACGCTATTGCTTCTGATATTATGTCTGAATAAATTACGGCCTTTGAAGCGTTCTGGGTGTCCCATTTCTTGTATCTGGATTCCATTCACGCAGACCAAGGGGCCAAAGCAGGAGAATTGAAGGGTTACATAGGCAAGATTTGTATATCTTTCATACCAGTTCCTCCAGGACGACATAGCCAAACTTCTATAGAGTTTAAGCACAACATCCTTGGCATCATATATCTACTTCTAAGGAATGATGCAGGTAGCACACATAATGAAGAATTAGCATCATATAAGGCAGTGTCCAGTTCCAATGACTTCTATGTGAATGACATGATGAGTTCCTTTGAGATGACGAAAGGTTTCAAAAATCCAATAGTACATGACTCTGTACGTATGTCGGTACCAGATGAAGCGACTATAGCACATATAAAACTTCAAGCTCGACGCAAGCTGGATCTTATTTTGAAATCTAAAACCACACAAAATCTGCCACTTCAAGTAGGAGATATGGTAGATGTATTTCAAAAGAACCAACATGAGAAGTGGGGAAGATGGTCGTTACCAAAATCCATTCTCTCTGCATAAACCACTATATCAAGTCTGTAATGGTTCCCGGAAAGGTTAGTCATTTATTGGTAGTTGTGATAGAAAATCTACATCCTGCAACTACCCACTGACAATTTTGCACAGATCGTCCAATCGGGGATGATTATTTTGAACAAACTACTCAGCGAACTATGAACCGATCCACACCAAAATCAACAAACCATTGAAGATATTAAAGATTGAAGTAAACAAATTATCGAACTAGATGAATAAAATTATCGAGATTTTCAACTGGTTATTCTACCATAAATCATAACATTAGAGACAGGATATCTGTATTCCGACTGGAAGATGAACAGTTCTACTCCATAATCTTCGATTTACAGACGGATGACGGCGAAATTAACGTACATTATGAAGACGGTGAGTGAGAAACGTTAGATATGACTAAGGAAACCTACAAGATTCTTGAAGCTTCCTCTTACCAAGCCAATTAGTAGTTAACGGAAACAAAACTTTGTAGTATCTTATCCCATACCACCGAAAAGGAGTATGAACTCAGAATACTATTATTCTCAGATGCTTCCAGAAAAAATGAATATGGACAGTTTGGAATAATTACTGGGCTACTAGTTGGTGAATTGAAGGTGAATGCTATATACCACCCCCTCTTATGAATTTCGCAGAAGTTCAAACGTCCGTCAAAAGTTTTCCAGCTGCCGAGATATTGGCTGCTCCAGAGTAAATAGATGAAGTAAAAGCCATGGCTAATGCATATTCAGAATAGTTAGACATAGATGTAAAGTTGAGACTTCGTGTTGATTCAAAAGATCTCTTTGCATAGCTATCTACTCAAAGAAACTATATATACCGCTCTATTCGTGGTGATGTAGCTTGTATAAGGTGTAAATTTCAGACTGGCGCAGTGGAAATTATATCTTGTATCCCAGGAAGAATAAATCTTGCTGATTCACTTACCAAAACGAACAGTGCACTTGGAGATGCCATTCAGCTATTAATTTTCAATGAACGTATCTCAGTAGACATTTAAAATGTTGCTGAAACAAAAAGGTCCGAAAAGAACTTTGGTTGAGACAGGAGGAGTACGAATGTGACGGAACAAATCATATTAAGGATATAAATATTTAGTATGCTTACACCCGCTTTATATACAAATATTACTTGTACATATATTTAGTACGATAACGTGCGCTAAAAATACAAATAGTTTAACATACATGATATCAATAAGTGTATACTATTTCGTGTAGTAATTACAGTAATGTGTTTATATTAAGCTTAATACTACTTAAGCAGCAAGCTACTGCATTATTTTTAAAAATAAAACTAGAAACAAACTTCAAAGCACGACCGGTTCTATATTTTTACTCCTATTCTTTCTCTATGATGATATATCTCTTTCTATCGAAATTACTCATAGCAGAACCACATGAATTAGGAATGTTACCAAAACTCATTTCCATTGGCACATTATTAGAACTATGATATCAAATTACAAATGCACGTCACGAAAAACTTCTTCAAACACGACCTCTTCCACCAACACGACCTCTTCCACTACTAATACCAGAACAATTATTACTTTGTGCGGTTGTTGATGATGATGATGATGATGATGATGATGATGATGATGATGATGATGATGATGATGATGATGATGAAAATGATGATGAAAATGATGATGATGATGATGATGATGACCTGAGCCAGATTTGGCATTACTTACTTCAGATCCACCAAGGTGCCCCCTGTACTATTTTCTATACCTGTACTATTACCTGGAACATAAACACCATTCTTGTCAATAGCTAGATTAGTAGCCACTTCATCTTCGTCGATGATACTAGCTTATTGATCAGCGATATACTTCAAAATAATACCCAATAACATTTCTTCGAGAGGGGATATTCTGAATCATCATCACGATAGTGATAAGACAGTGATTTCTCTTGCATCCGAACCGCCAGCTTCTTCTTTTCCACTTAGATCATATAGTCTCCATTAATTTTCGAGAGAACCATTTAGCTGATACGATAGCTTTAACAAATCCTACAATAACATTCGTAAAGGCTTCCAATCGTAATTGATCCAATACCTTACGTCTACATGATCCAATACGGTAAATAACTTTAACATTATTATTATGTTCCAATCCAGGTAGTATTAGTTCAATTTCCCTGTTTTCTACATCCAGTTCACATAATATCCAAAATTCAGATACCACTGGAGCATCCGCTGAAATTAATTGCATTAAATTATATATGCCAAATCGCAAACCGCCGAACAGAATTCGTTCCAAGTCAAGTCTGGCTACATTACCACTTGATAGCCGTGATGAATACCTGTTTTAGTCTTCACATGTAGCGGAATTGCTTCTTCAAAACTGAGTATAAGAAATGATGGTGTTAGTTACAAATGAAGGTAAATATGGAAGGAAATGTAAGGTTCGTCAGTTGATAACATTGCATTTTGCCTACCATAAGAAAAATGTTCCAACAGCAAGACCATGCAAAATTCCCACTGGGCAGAGAAATTTCAGAACAATCAAATCCAATCTATGTAAGCATAAATTTGTTGAATTAATTAAAATAAAGAAGTATTAGTTAGTTAAAAAGGACGTTGAAAGGGAGAAGTGAGAATATACAGTTACACTGACAGAGACAGAGGGAAAAAAAATTCATCAAAGTCAAGGACGTACCAGTTCTAAAAAACATCGGTAACAAGGGAATTCCGGGCAGCTCGCTAAAGAAAACGATCTAAAACATCATGATCACAAACAGGTTCGACTAATTATGGGTACAAAGATTTCATGATGCCCACATTTTCAGTAACAATGCCTTCTATAAATGCCGGTCCGGTCTTGGAGGATCCAGTAAACCTCTATTATCATTTGAATAATGTAAATCATGTTGGTCCATATCTGCGACGTTTTCAAGAAAGTCAACTTCTTCAGGTTTAAGTGCGGCAACAAAACTAGGCAAAATCTGAAGAGAACGAGCATCATTCGTCTCCGCATCATTTTATTCATTACCTAAGATAATTATTGATTATGCTCAACATAATGGAACGTTACAAAATTCTGAATACATTAATGAGGACCATGAATGACAAACTATGCGTGTACCGTTTTTATAAAACCCAAAATCATAATTGGCTATGTCATTTCCATTTCTTATTTTTGACGTTGGTCTTTTAATCAATCAATGGAGTTGTTGCGGTTTCCAAGACTTCCCCCGAATTTTCAATTTGTTTCATCGCTGATAGAGCTTTGAATGACCACCAAATCAATAATGTAGGTCACACCTCCTAATTCCACAAAAATTCTTTTCCATTTCAAATTAAGAATGACGATGAGATAATCGGTTTGGTCCGTCTACTTTTTATTTTCCGTTTTTCAACTACGCCATTGTTGCACTTGGGTCAGATGAAATGTTGAAACTAAACTATATAATAACTTACGTTAACAACTCTTTTTCCATTTCGAAAACTGTCATACTTAGTGTGAACTGAGTCTAAAATTAATGGCAATAGAAGAGCCGTAAGAACGTGACCACCGACATTTGTGCAAACGGCAAGAAATCGAATTGTAGAATTGTACGAATTGACAAAACCCCAATCAATCTCTGATTCAAGGGCTGCGGCCCATAAAGATTCCACGCAAGTCTCATCAGCCATACAACTGATAATAGTACCAACAGTTAGTATAATAACAAGAGTGCACACCAATTAGACCAAAACCTTTGAGTAACTATTTGTTGAAATACAATAATAGAGAAAGTAATACAATTTTTTTCCTACGGAACGACCAACTATTTGAGACCTTTTCCAATAACGGCTAAGACATGCTGAGAAACTGGGTAGAAGGATTCTTTTGACAATGTAATAAAGGAAATAGATGAGAAAAATCACTGGCAGATATGAAGAAAAATGCGATACACAAAAGACATGCGTAAATGAATCTTGGAATTCGAACCTTTACAATTTTAAATTTAATTAAATTTTTTCTTATGAAACGAGTGATGTGTTTAGATAGTACGTGACGGTGTCTTCCATGTTGAGCGGCGGTGGCCAGTACTGAATTTGAATCGATTGTAATATTTTGATTTTGATTTTTGATCGTCGTTCTTTCTATTGCAATGTCATTTTCGGATTATCAACTTCATATACTGGTTTAATATATTGATCAGACATTGCCAATATCTGATGATGATATTAAACACAGTCAATGACTATGGCTGTTGATCATAGAAAAATTCGTTTAAATATTGGCCATTCTTTTGTTTAAATGCTTCACCTTGCGAATTGTCAGTTGAAATATGTTATGTAGGTCATGGCACAACAGATGGCCGATCATAATGTTTGATATTTATATCTTTATATCTGGATGATCAGGTCAGGTGGCATCATCAACAGAAGTTACAGAATCATGTTTCATCATTGATTGATAATCATACTGTCTAGGTTTTTTTGTACTCAAAAGAAGATCTTTAACAGCTGCAGACGGTATGACAGAATCCTTATTAATCCCTATATAGTGACCCCATGTACCAGCATTATCATTTTTAATAAATCTTCTTCTACAGATGATATTTGTGCAGATGATGAAGGAAGGCGTCGTTGTTGTTATTGGGCATGAATTTCTGCAGTATGGATTAAAAATCCACGGCTGAACTATGATGAAGTTTAATCATCTTCGTCCAAGTCTAGGTCTTCATTATCATTCTTGCTGATTTTGATGGTGAAGGTAGAGCCGGTGGGGCTGGTGGTACTATTTCAATTTATTCTTGTGGTAGCGTTGTATTTAGCTTTGCAGTAAGTGTAACAATGTCTTTGTTGAAGGTCGAAGCGAAAGGATCTTCTTTATATTTCCACCTCTCATACCAATGGGAGTGGGAGAATGAAATTCTCAATTTGTACATATATTATGCTGTATTTTGAACGCAATTTTGTTTTCAGATTTTATGGTGGGAATGTAATGAAAAACATATCATTAATTCAAAATTGATGAGATTTGTCCGTGACTTGAAGGCTCCTTATTTGCCTTTTCATGTCCAGGACGACTCTTCTTAACATTAAGATGAAAACAAGAATAATAATTGGTGATTTTCTCTGCCTCCAG
This sequence comes from Odonthalia washingtoniensis, assembly GCA_032358235.1. Classification (NCBI taxonomy): domain Eukaryota; phylum Rhodophyta; class Florideophyceae; order Ceramiales; family Rhodomelaceae; genus Odonthalia; species Odonthalia washingtoniensis. The sequence goes on from JAULBU010010812.1 coordinate 23,693, forward strand.
ACGCTCAATATGCTGGAATAATTTCTGCTCACACGCATTGTGCAAAGCAGCTGACGACTCACCGCGTGCTGTGGCTGTAGGTTCCATTTTCAAGTTTACAGTATGTGGAAACTCTCTTTGTTCTCTTGCTTCATGAATTTTAATGGAATTAGTTGATAGTAATCGTTTTGAACTTGGTGTACTTCCATAATTGTTCTAAACAGAACGAAACTTCAAACCGTTTCTTGGACCACTATAACTAGACTCAGGAAGACTAACGCTAGTTTCAACAACACTGTTTAAATTATTAATAGGAAGTAGTGTCGATGATGATGATAGGGTGATGTCAGTTTTACCTGTATTTTGGTCATCCGTATCATCTACATTACCATCAGGTTGGTTCTCTCCATCATCACTATTAACTCCAAAATTATTCTTGGCATTAATGACAGCACCATATTCGTTAACAAAGTTTATCTTCCTTGCATGAGCACCAGTTCCATTATTATTTCCAATTATTTCACTTTCAGTTGAAGTTACTTGATCCTTTTGACGGTGTACCTGATTAGCCATCTCGTGTTCCAATTTATCTACAAATTCTCTGTATCCAATCCAGTACCCCATAATTGCTTTCACTATTGGTTCACTTTCGGCCAAATCCATGACAAATTTGCACTGAGCAGCCATAAATTCTGTTCAAGATACTGTGTAAACAACGGATATTTCTGAAAAAGTACATATGCCTACATAACGACCAATTGTTACATTTATAGCAATAATGGCACTCATAGTTAGCATTATCATGTTTCTTAAATGAAAGGAACATGGAATCTCTATCGAAGGGCGCTGACAAGTTGATTGGACTTGATTGAGCTTTTCAATGGCATCTTTTAAGTCCCTTCCAATACTCAGAGAACTAGATTGCTTTCTTGTACGATAAGGATGTTGACTTACCCCAACTGGTCACTTGATGTCATGGAGAAAAATTCATGGCCACCATACAGACTTGGTGATCAGTCATGGTGTGTGAAAATCTGTAAAATCTAAGTTAAATAATTTAAAGTGAAGAATATATTTGAGTTAGATGCAACACTGCTGACATTAAAAAGAAAATTATCCATGTGTTCTGATCGAAGAACAAAAAGAAACACTAATCCTACTTTTCATGTAATAATTTCAAGTCTCGAAACAAAAAACTGATATAAATAATGATACTAATTATATTAAAATTACAGATTTATTGATCCCGGATCAATAAATTGGCTCGTTTATCTCAATAACTATCTGGAAATTATAAACGTGATCCTGTGTAACGAATACCGTAACCAATGTTTGGCCCTTTGCAGTCCATAGTTGTCTTGTGAATTAAATGTGGTTTTTTAAAAAACTTAATTCAAATTTATTTTCAATCTATTGGCAAACTAGTGCCGGCTTCATAAGCCAGACGCCGTGACCCATTCATTCATCCTATGAATGGCTAATCCGTCGTATACTTGCCGTCATTCATATCTATGCAACTGCAATCGTGCCGTTTCATTGATTACAGTAAATCGCCATCGATCTACGGCGATAAATAGGACAATTAATGAACAAAATCCTTCGATAATTCCACCACCTGAGCTATTCTTACAGCAGTCAATATTTCACCCTCCTTCAATTTCTCATCCTAATCAAATATCATCAGTACAACAACCTTATGTACATAATGTATTCACAAATACAAGTTGGTTCCATCAAGTTGCTTCACCAACATTGGAACCCAATTATAATGGCGTGCCAAATAAATCGCAGGAAACAGAACATACTCAACACAAAAATTTAGTAAGGAAGATGATGAAATAATTGAGAACGTACTATATTTTCATAAGTTTGTACAAAACATAGTCGGAATAAATTTCTGGAAATATATCTTCAAATTACGGACTTGGGTTTTATTTTCTTTACTCTCTAACATTGATATATGAATTTTTACACCATGGTAAATTAACTTTGAAAAATGAATCCATTTTCTGTCCACTACTCACTGCTCCATCTAAACTTGGTGCATTCATGAAGAATCATGGCAGGTAAGTTGGTTTCGAGATCAAATTCCACGAACCGATTCCATGATGCACGCCCTTTTGCAAATGGAGAACCAACAATTTTATAAAAGTTTTAAAGGGTTGAAACTGGCACTTATTAGAGATTCAATAATTTCAAGTTACAGTCATTACTATTGTGATGACAACCATATGATAATGCAACAAATTGATGAAAGTAAAGAGGCATTCCGTGGCGAAAGCAGCAGAGCATGCAATTCACCTGTATCATCGTTCCAATACATACATACCAAAGAACGATTAAAAGGTTGGGTATCAAGTAAGAAGGAAGCTGATGAACTGTTTTAGTCATACTATCAGCCAAAACCTAAATCAGCTCTTGAAAATACAGAGAATGATACATCAATATTTGAAGAATTTTTCTCTGGTTCATTATTTAGAAATATGGAAAACGATTTTGGCGGATGCGAAAGTATCCAAAACGTCATTTTGTTTTTTCTATTCGCGGATGGCGTGAAGGCTTTTCAGTCAACCACCTACATCTTTTGGCCAATTATATCAACTATTCTCAATTTCCCTCCTTCAGTCAGATTTCAACTGTCAAAGTTTCTTCCTATAATTGTGATTCCTGCTCCGAAGAACTCAAAAGTTTTGATATCTTTCTCCTCCCTGCACTAGACGAGCTGGAGAAACTAAGTAAAAGTACAAATTTTCGATTTTGAGATGTAAGTATACGTAAGGTTCTCGTTTATATATTATTAGTTGATGCGGACATTGCAGCTCGTACAAAGGTGCCAGTACAAAAGGACAGCATGAGTACTCTCCATGTATATTTTGTTTTGTTAAAGATGTTTGGGTACAAGTACGCCGACATATGAATTTCCAGATCGTTTAAGACCTGGTTCTCAATTTTCAAGAAAGATAAATCGACGCAATCAGTCACAAATTTTGTGGAAATAAAACAACCTTGACGAAAGGACAGAACTTTCTGTCATAGACGCTTTAAAGGAAGAAGCGGTAGATTGTAATGATGGTTCAAGGACCGAATATGATTCATTATTAACACAGCATGGTCCATCACCACAAATTTTGACAGCTTCGGTAACGAGAACGAGGACTATAGGACCTTGTGCTAGTTTCACTCTTGACCTGATGCACCTTTTGTATCATATTATTGCTGCCAACATTGTTGGTCTCTGGATATTTGATGATGCAGTAGTGGATGACGTTTCAGTTTTACGCATTCGTCCTCTTTTCAACCTAGTAGTCCGATCCCTTACTACTGGCTTGAGAGGCCTGTCCAAAGATACCCGTAAAAGACGTGGTCTTTCAGAAAGAAGTCAATTCAAGGCTACCGAATGGAAACAATTTGTTCTGAAATCAAGTTCTCCTGCTCCTAAAAATATTTTGACTCTACACCTCATGGATAGTTGATGGGATTTTGTACAAGTCTGTGACCAACTTAGCCGATGGTCGTTATCTGAAGAGCATGTTATGTTAAGCGTATTGGACCATTATAACGTGACTATCACATCCATTTTACTAATAATTATTACGCGATGCGGGATTATAGGACTCATGTCTGTAAGTATGTTCATCATGATTTATTTCATTTGGTAGAATGCATTACGCTATGTGGGCATATTTCCTTTTTTCCTCAATTGTACATGGAAAACTGTATTGAATATATCAAGCGTCGATGAAATGCAAAATACAAATTTGTAGAATTAGTTATGATGCACGTGTCGTTTGAAGCAGCAGTGCTTTTGTATTTATTAAAATCAAATTTGGGACGTGAAGTTTGAGAAATGGAAGTGTCGGACAGGATTGGAGGCAGGTTTCTTGTCCCCAATCAAGAAGATATGAAGTGTTATAATTTTTTCATCACGGGGTGACATGCACGGTGAAGGATATCAGGGACTTAAGAGGAATCAACGTCAGACTTTCATTAATGAATTGTTTCGTTCGAGAGAAATATATCATTCAACTGCAATGTTCATTTCAAATTTTTGATTTGATTCCAGTTGTAAGGTGGGCAAGACTGCAACACGATCGAACCATAACATCGGCAGTCGTTACCCACAAGCCTGAGTGTAGTTTTATACATGGAAGGAGATAATCTTTCCAAGTAGCTGGAAAGTTTTCGGACATTGATGATGTCATTGAAGTTTTTTATGGTAAGGTAATTTGATTTTTGGAGGTAAATTTATTTGAAGATCAACATCTTCTTGTCCAATGTAGTTGTGCGGATGATATTTTAATTAAGGGAAAGCACGGTAATCTTCATGTAAAATTTTCAGTGGATGACAGCTTCTATTCACATCACCACGCTTCGACAACGTAGCAAGTTTATCGCCCTCCGTGATTCTGATGGAGAAAAAGGAGCCAAATTACGGTAGGATACAGATGGAAAAAAGCACTTACTTATTGATGAAATGAGATAATCGATTCCAGACAGTCGATACGGTATTGTCATGAAGGGGATCAGCGTTTTTTAGAAAAGACCACGATTCATAGGGTGAAGATAAATTAATTAAGTGTTGGGATTTGGAACGAAATATAACAGTTCAGAATTATCATAGTCACGTATCATTTGTATAGACTGCTTCTCTACATCCAACCTTGAATCTAGTATTTACATGTTCTAATGACTCCATTATTATTAACTAAAGGCGGTGCTATAATTTTAAAATTGCTTGAAGTGAAACATCCAGCCTAAAAAATGCGATGGTTGCTGCTTTGCTGACATTGTGTTTCGTTTTCGATGCTGATTTTTCTTTTGTTGTTGTCTTGTATTAGGTACACATGCAGCCTTATCGTCACGTAAAATACTAGTGTTCCTACGTATGTCTAATATGCATAGAAATGCAAGACGGAAAAAAACAAAATCTGAAATATCATTAAAGCAATTCAAGTTCCCGAGCATGTATAGATTGTGCATGTATGGAATAGTACATTGTATACATTTTTATGGCTTCCATCTATTTTATTCATTCTTCTTTCCATTTACGGCGCTACGGTTGAGATAAATGTCATCGAACGAAACGTTTAGGTGCACCAGCAGCCGATGCAATCAACTTAATTAATGAACGATAAAAAGATTTTCAGGACCGATTCCATAGAAAAAAATTTTAAATGTCTCAGTTGCCATACCGGAAGCTCCTACAATACTGAGATAGGCGGAACATTTGGCATTGGGAAAACTAGAAGATCGTCTGGTTTTGATGATAAATTTGCAGCCACTAGATTGCTATATATATATCCACGGACTTCGTCGATTGAAAGCAGCTGTGGATCATTGATTTGTTTGCCATGATGAGCGAGAGCGAGAACTGCACGAATTATTTCATGTTTTACTGAGTTTGGATTGATGAATTTTAAATGAGGTACTATTGAAGTTTAAGTGGCGGTAGTGTCGTTCTCCGATGTTTCATTCTCTTTTGTTTTTATAGTGATTTGGATGCCACCCACTGGCAATGTATCATGTTTCTTGTTATCATTATTTGAAGGTCCCGTTTTGATTTGGGCAGATAATAACTATCTGGTGAAGGTGATAAATAATATTTCTCGGAGGCAGGTATTGGTGGAGTACTCAGAGCTTTCAGTACGGCCAACAACAATATGAGTAACACAAAACCTTGAGTAGTAATTGAAGAATCAGCTTGTGCAGGTTGTGACGCTGCTATAGCTTCGGATAAAATGTATTTCTTCGTTCGTTTTTGAGATGAATTTGATGATTAAAATTTAATCGATTCGGTCTATAATCGATGTTGAACTTGTGCTTTAAATCCATCTGCAGTAGGGTTTAGCTCCTTCACAGTTCATATTTCATTTTATTCTCTCACTTTTCCATAATCAACGTACACCCCATATCCACTACAATGTTACCAATTTCTAGTTAACAACCATATGGCGCTAGCTCTGTGTCGAATGATTTCATAGCTATACTGTTAATTCGGTTGAACATGTTAAATTAAATTAGTTTACTTTTCGTATGATCATCACGTGATGGTGTTCACACATGATTCCCTCTTTTTTTCTCACCATTTCCACCACCGCCTCTATTACCATTACCACCACCACCGTAATTACTACCACCAATTATTCCATTTGATGCAGCAGCATCATATGATCTCTTTCTTCCATTACCCATTAGCTGATTAAATTGTCACACGAACGGAATATCTTTAAATGACAAGAGAAACTTTTCACGGAGCCTTATACTAAGCTGTTCCAGTTCTTTCTTACCAGTTCTTTCTGACCACTTTCAGAACCGGCTTGTGGGTATGGTGGGACAGGGTATCATCATAATCCTTTAGTTCAAATGGAACTAAAATATCAGAAGTGCCAGTTGGTGTTGTATTTTTAGGTAACGTAGAAGGCTAATGTCGTCTTGAAAGGCGTTCCCATGCCACATCCAACCAACTATGGGCATCAAAATCTGTAGGACGTTGTTTCCTATCCCCGCCTACAATACTAGTGAAAGAAGGAACTGTTTATATCCATGATCTCACACCAAATACATCACAACCCCCACCATCACTCCTTTTACTACAAACCTTTTTCTTATTCTTTTCGCCTATTTAATCAGAAAATTCGTACTGAACAGTTTGGTTAGGTTTCAATTATTGAATAGTTATGCAAATGAATCGTAATGAATGAATCCACCAAGGTACATTATTACGACTAGCTTTCGCCATCCCTATGAAAGGATCATCAATAACAACACCATTATCACCCACAGCCCTGATATTACCATTTCCATCGACATGAACATCTTTACGGCGTCCATGTTGACAATTTTCTGCTCACTTTTCATACTACCTACAAAAGAATCTTCAACATGTAAACCGAAGTCACGTATTCGCTTCTTAACACGACTACCTTTGATAAAAAATCAGTACATAAAGCAATGACACCTCCAGCAAGAAAGAAAGGAGATACAACAATAATACTCACTATGGCAGCAGGTTTTAGAGAAACTACTGGAGACGGTGATGAAACAGAATCAATTGAATCAGTTCCAGATATGCTTTCAAGTGGGATTTCATAAATAAATTGTCTAATTTTTACAATATCAGTACTAGTTTCACTATCACTTTCTACTTTTTCTAAAAGCCAATCTGTAATATTGTGATACTGATGTGTATGGAATTAATTTCCAATTCAACGGTGACGCACACGCAGTGAAATTTGTTCATGCAAATAGAATAGATGTAATGTTACAACAAGAATATCAACGATCCCTGACTTATCTACTGCATATAAAGGACCGCCTACATCTCCACAACATGATGTACAAGATATTTCAATTTATGAATCTGCGTCAACAATTTCAATTACAGAGCTTGTTCATAGATTATTATCTAATTTTGCTATTCATTTTGTCTTTCTCGCCGTCGTTTGAACTAGAATTTCTTTCTGCGTAATTGGCTGCGATATGTAGTGTAGGAGTATTTATATTGTCGCTAGTATCATTATTAAAATGAACTTTATTGGTACTGTTAATATTGATAACGGTATTAACATTTTGAAAATTATGGATTGTTTTTGCTATTCTTAGCAGTACATGGAAATGCGAGAATTTCTATACATGTAAGGTCACGAGGTGAGCCTTGAAAACGATTTTCGTTATCAAGAGGAGTTCAGTAATTCCAAAACATATAAATATTAGATATGTTCTACTTTGACTAGGTGGAAATTCAACATTTTTATTAAGCATATAAGGACCTTTTGAAACACGTAAAGGTGGTGTAAGTTGAATTAATTGAATACGAAAAGCTGAAGAAAAAGTAGAATTTGGGGAATTCCAAGAAGGATGAGGAATCCCTCTAGCTATGTCATGAGGAGACCCTGCTAAGGAATGACCTGAAGGTGCATGTAGAATGTAATTATTAGACGGAATGACGAAACATTGAGTGACCGTTAGAACCCAAGTAGGTAATATGAGAGCCCCTAAATAGGTATAGTCACGCTGTGTATCTGAGTAATCGAAGGATATTTTGATGATATTATTCGAGAATTAATGAGGAGCTGATATTCCAGACAGAATTGGACTTGTTGATGTTGCTGGGTTTGATTTGTAGTGGAGGTAGTTAGAAACTAAAATTTAAGTCACATTACACTGTCAGCTTCAGTACTCTCACTTAATACACCCTCTTGGCGCGCGACCCACATGTCTAAACTGGTTCCCTTTCACGTGAACGTCGCATCTGCTCTCCTAAACAACCAAATCCATCTGTTCAGGATCAACGTCCCAACCACTCTCCATTGTTTCCCGCCACAATCAAATAAATATTAACCATGACAGCCGCTTCATCATCGTCTTCACCGCTTCCGTCAATACACTCATCATCTACAGCACGGGTTTACACTGAGTTAGGCGGATGGAAAATGTCAACGGTCGACCCAGATGGTTTTTGTGCTCTTGACTTACTTCGCTTTACCAAAATCCTATTAACTTTAAAATCAGAAGCCTCACCGTCAATGACCCCCTCAAATACTCTTCCCGTCATAATCTTCCGTGGCACACATTCACCACAGCCTAAACTATCTGCGGGTTATCTCAAATAATTGATTTATTCTCAACTGATATGATATTTCCGGATCCAAATCCTAATTTAACACCATTCATGGTAACAGAATCCACAGAATTTATATGATTATTACAATCACGTTTTCCACCTGCAAGAGTACATGAAGTGTTTCGATTATACAGGAATTTCGCAGATATTTATCTTACACTATTAGAAAATAAACGTAAATTTCCATTGAATAGAATATTACTATATCTCCAAAGAAAAGGAATTTTGCAATAAATACCAGGAAAATTACCAAATTCTTGATATTTTGATTCTAATATAGTATTAAATGATTTATCTGTATGATTAGCTAATACTAAAATCCTTTTATTCCCACCCTTCTTTATCAGATGATGAAAATGCTATACCTTCTGTTCTGGGTGCTGTTGTTTTCGGTTATCTTGCATATATTTATAAACTCTATTAGCTGTTTCTACATTACGTGATCACATCTCAAATTTTCCAAGATTTTATTGATTTTACTAATCGTACTGCTGATTTATATTTTAAAAATGACCGTATTAATATCTTGGAACATGGAACTGCTATTGCTAGTATTAGTGAGGAAGTTAGGAAAAGATCTAAAGAAATTATCGATAAAGGTAATGGAATGGCCGTGGAAAGAGCTAAACGAGCCACCGAAGGTAGCCATGGTGAATATGTTGAACGTTTAAGTTAAGAACAGCGGGAAACGGAAGAAATATAATGGTTATTTCGTCTGGGTTCGGTCGCCGTTTTTGCCACTCATTTACTTATTGGTAGTGAAATTGAGGTAGATATTTCTTGATTTGTTTTAAATATCTTCTGGGTAACGAATATTCGGGTCAAGCCGGTAAGTAGTTGTGTATGCTCATCTTCAAAGCACCACATGATTTTAGAAAAGGGTGGAATTGAGGCAAAATACTAGCCAATTTTGAATGACATGGATCTAAAAATGGATATTCGGTTCGAAGAATGTGAGTGGAACTAAATTTTCTCTTGAATGTCGAGTAGATCTAATTTTTCTCTTATATGTCTCATAGATATAGACATCGTCTCTTGCGCCAATGCTGTCTTCATTTTGTTATTTTTTGCACCGGCACCCTTTTTCCATCATTGATATTCGACACATGCACGGAGTTTCAATGCAAACGAATGGACCCAATTATTCTGTGTTTCTCTTTTAAGAAAAAGAGGTCAAGATTTATATGGAGACAAGTAAGAAGGACGTTAAATTGTACGCCTAGAGCTTCTACCCATTCCTATAAAACTACCACGATCACTATCATTACTGGTTCCATGATGACTACAACTATGATGTATAGGCATAATTTCATCGTATACATCACCCATCATCATTTGCATTGCAGCTGATTCGCCACCGTCATCTTCAGCAATATGTTCATCACTTATATCATTAGCAAGTGGAGGAGTAGTATTAGTAGCATTAGAAAAGTTTTGTCTAGCAACAGTAACATTAGCAAGGGCTTGTTGTTGATGTTGAGCGGAGATTTCGTCTTAGGTTTCGGTGGAGGTGTTCCACTAGAACCTCTCGGAGAAGCTACTTGTTCATAGGTGGTTCTGGTGGTAGGATTTGTATTTTTGCACAGGAAGGATAAGATGAAATGGCGGAAGTCGTGCTGTTGTTTTTAAACATTAAAAAACCGAAAAAAATTATGGGATGTTTTCTTCTCTATTCTTTTGAAAACAATGGAAAAATGAAATGACGTTGCAGATATTTATTTAGAATTTTCGATCAAACCAAAAACAAAAAAACGGGGGGGACGTCAGTCCCAAACAATGAAGACGTCTGTGACAAGTTTGAACTATTTTCTAATGCCGTCTACGTTGTGAATGTCGACGACGCAGACAGTCGATCGCCATATCGACCATCCCAACGGATCTCATAATCAGCCAAAACTTCCATGCTTGCTTTCGTCACTGATAGACATTATTTTATGTTGCTTACCGATTCTTCAGTGGATGGAATATAATTTGATTCAACTTGAGTAAAATAATATTCATAGCATATTTACATACTGCCATTGAATGGCCGTACGTAAATATGCTATGAATTAATCTGCTGGACTTAGTTCACTGTCGACGTCTTTCCTGTTGTTAGTGGGTGTTGAGTGAGACTGTGATGATGATGTTGTTGAAATGTTTGAAAAGTATGTGAGGACTGCCTTTTTAAAATTGCCGATTGCATCTTGAATTGCTTCTTCCGTTGATAAACTGATCTAATCAATAGATTCGCGCAAAATGCTGTCTAATGTGTGTTGTTGCACTTGAAGTCGTTTCATTTTATTCGTGAAAAATTCATTTCACGAATAGCTGGATAAAGGCTACTTTTCTAATACAGCATCTACCAACCACAACTGTATGGCGAGTCCACTTGAAGATGTCGGTGACCTCACAGTGCCATTTGAATGACAGAGCTAATATTGCTCCGTTACATTGATACTGAATCATCCATAGAATTGGAACACATACCACCATCTATATCCAACTACAAATGGTGGCAGTTCGGCACCGGATCCCACTCGAGCACCAAGCACAGAATCCTTGGTAGTATTAATATTTCAGCATTATCGGATTCGGGTAATACTGTACTAATCAACCATTTAGTTGTTGATGGCTCATTTCAGTATGTGATCAGCCGAAATGTGACTTGAGCAAGTGAGGTTCTTCAATATTCTCGGAGAAAAATCCTAATGCCCCCACTAATGGCATGAGAGATTCGATTGCAATGGTCGACGAAGGCCTGCATTCGTACAGACAATTATCAAAATTCAAAATGGTAGAATCTCCAGTTTCAATATGAACTGGACATATAGAATCCATCAAAATCAACAATGACATCTTAAAATTCTGGTTACAAACAAAAAGAATTGTTGACAAGGTCCGCCGTCACACATGTGGTCACTCCAACTACAGTGACATTCGAACTTTACTGTACGGAACAAAATCTGGTCCGATGAAGTTCAAAGGTATCTTGGTCATGTGATTCGAAAATGCACTTCCTGTATCACCTCTCCCATGCCACCTCCATCAGGAAAAGTTGCGCTTGGTACCGTGAACCGTCAACTGAATCATGTGGTCATGATCGACCACTTCTTTTTGGATCAGATTGGACTGTTCCATTGCATGGGCAGCTACTAGATGTTTTCAGCATTATATCCAGTTCCGGGCTCTACGATATTTCAGAAATTATAGCGTTCGAATCTTCTTGGACTGCACAATTCTGGCCTCCTGTCGCTGTCCAAGGAGATCAGGCGTTTTCTAAGGCAGAGTTCACTGACTATTTAAAGTTCAACTGTACCGAATTCAGACTAGTTACATCCCGGTGTCACCATAAAAACTCGCTGGAAACAAAACATTGAATCATAAGGTCCATCTTTCTGAGGCTAGTTCACTCCTCACCTGATTCTGACAAGACTGTTTTGGCGCTAAAATCTATGAGTATCTCGAATGACCTTTATGGTTCAAAAATAATGTCGTCATTCGAGATTGAAAAGGGTTATAAAAACAACTGGTAGAGCACAGTACTCCAAATCCCGTCTCTATTGAGCTAGTCAATGTGATAGACACGCTACTTGCTAAAAGGAAGCTCAACCTCATCATGCGAACCAAAGCTGCAGTAGATCCTGTAGTTAATCTTGGTGATCTTGTTCAATGATACATACGCCGTGGACTCGAGAAAAGTGGACATCCCCTCGTCTGGTACAAGCAGTATACCATTCTTCTGTGACTGTCACAATTCCGGGTATGAACGGTCACAGGATTGTAGCAACAATTGAAGATGTTCGCTCAGCAATTGTCGATGTCTATTTTGCATCTGAAATTGTAGAATCGATCGACAAGCTTGAAATTGGTATACATGAAGCCCTTTAAATGGACAATTCTAATTTAGATTATGCCGACGATGATAATACTACAACACCAACTTCAACCAAATTTTTTATTGCCGACTTCTCTGGTAAAAATGAGAACTTAACTGCGATTGATCCATCTCCTACGGATCACCCTACTACCAATATCAACCAAGAATAAGCTCTCAATTCAGAAGACTCAATGATCATACCTACTCCAAATTCCATCTCAAATGATGATGCCTACAATAGTGATTCTCACGCTGTTGATGACGACATGACCGTCAATAACCTCATGATTGGCGATCGAATTGAGATGTTTTGGCCTCTAGAAAACAATTATTTTCTCGGACACATTGATGCTGTAAACCATGGACTCCATCGGATCCAATACGATGATGTCGATGCTGAGTCGGTGAGATTGGTAAATGAAAACTGGCGTCTACCTGACAGTCTCAACATTGCCTCTGCGTTTACATGCCCATCCCTCAAGTCTAATGAACAATAAGTACCAAGCTCTATGATTGAAACTATTGGTAATATGCACTTCATGCGCCACCATGCTGAAGGCTATCAACAACCTGTGATTATCAAAGCGTATATGGATGAGGAGACCGAACTCAGGAAAACAGTAACTGTAATACATAAATTATCTCTACCCTTGAATTCAAATGTAATCTCCTCACATACTATATACAAAGTCAAGGTCAACGATGACAACACCCTCAAGTTAAAAGCTCTAATAGCACGACATGATAATGAAGATTCAATAAAATCAGAACTTAAATCGATTGTAACATGTGTTCAGCAAGCGGAGTGAGAGTTGTAGTCTCAATAGAATCTCTGTTTGTTTGGATAATCACAAAAGCTGATGTTGAAGCAGCATTTCTCCAAACCAGCCAAGCACAACGGGATGTCTATGTCGTTCCCCTAAGGGAATCTAATGACAGCGAATTTTATTGGCTCCTGCTAACTGCATCATACGGCTTAGTGAACGCCAATGCCAAATGGCAATCCCAATCTGACCAACTATTTATTCAGCTGGGATTAGCAGAATGCAACTTCATCCCTCAACTTTTCTACATCATCAAAAATGACAAGTTAATTCTTCTCGCGGAAAAGATCGTAGATGATATACTGATAACCTGCGAGCAATCAACTGTCGAGAATTTCATATCCAGTTTTAATGATGTATTTAAATTTGGTACAATTGCACATGGTCCAGTCAACATAAGATTCTATGGAATGAACATCTCGGAGGACGAAGACTGGACCTGCTCAATTACTGCAGATGACAAATCGCAAGTGCTAGAGCCATAATCTAGTACACATCTTCGCAGACGCGAACACGAATCTACATTATCAGCGTTATCGGCGTTCATGTCGCTCAACTCATGGCTTGACTGGCTTGTAATTGCAGCTTCTCCTTTTTGTGCGTTCTACAGTAGCCATCTTCAGCAACTATTACCTGAAGCGAAAGTCTCTGTACTTACAACTCAATCAAACGCACTCAAAGAGGTAAAACATCTTGGTACAAACATAACTTTCCCCAAGCCCGAAAAGGGAAAGTTCACTGTAACAATTGCAATTTTTGCAGATGCTGGTCGTACAAGAGATTACGGTCAGCTATTATATATTTCGGGCCTCTTGATTGGTACATTACCAAAAGAGTCGATATTCCATGTACTATTATGGATGTCTCATAAATCTATGTGCCCATCCAGGGCGATTGCTGTTGCTGAGATTTTAGCAGCTCCAGAAGATATCAACGAGGGCAAGACAATGAAAGCAGCACTTTGTACATTTCTAATATTATAGGTCAGGCCAGTAATTATCGTTGATTCGAAAGATCTGTATACCTCCTTGTGTACTAGGCGTAATTATATAGATAGATCGATTCGTGCTGATGTTAATTGCATCAGGTTTGATTACGAAATGGGAAAAGTTTATGAGATATGCTGGCTCCCTGATTCCAAAAATTTACTAAATTTATGGAACCAGGGAGCCTTGGTTCCAGGATCCGCTAATAGCGGATCCTGTAACCAAGACCAACAGAACCCTCTGCCAATCCTTGCAACTATTGATGCATACTGGTATAATCCCCATTGACCTTTCCAAACATGAGTCTCGAAGAAACGATCGGTCTCTTGGATAAAATTGCATCCCAAAAAGGGATTGATACGAAAATCTACTGTTGGATTTTAATTTGTGTTGGAAACATTTTATGTTTTTTTGTAGTGGAGTCGAGTTAATTGATGAGTTTTTAGACAACATTGTTTAATTGAGCGGTTTGTATGAAGGTATCAATTTCGGTACGGACGTAATCAATTAATTCATGATTTTTAGGAAATTTGACTTGGTGTTTTTGTAATGGGGCATCTCATCTTGGGATAATACCCACTTGGCTGTTGCAAGTTATTATCCAGCCTCGCTTGGTTTAATTTATGTTTGTTTTTCTGTATCGTCCAGAAACGTTCAGTTTGGTTCTTTTGTCAGTGTATATATAGACATGATATTGATCTTCATGACTATCTATTCTTGAACCTTATTGTAATTTTTTCACATGCCACTTATCTGCATGTGCTGTTCTGTTTTAATACTTTTGTCTACTGAAGTTTTAGGTTACTTGAGCCTTCACAGAGACGAAATTCTCGTCTCAGTTGAAGAGGCATCGATTTACGAATAAAAGACTGTGATCCTACGCTTCAGTAATTTCGTCACGTTGCTACTCTGATATTCATCGATACTCTTACCTCTACAGTATCTGAGACCAGCTTACTCGTTTTATAACTTTCCCACAGGGTTTTCAAAACTGAAACTAATGATAAAGCTGTGACCCTTTCCATGTATCATATAGTTTCTGAAGTCTTGTAAATGTTCCTACGGGCTATGATAAAATGTGACCTATTACTCATTTCATACGAGCAACACGTACTACTACTGTATTTGAGGACACCTCATTTTTGGTACTAATAGTACTGAAAATGAGGTGCCATCCAAAACAATGCGTTCTGGAACAACATTCTTTCTCGTTCAACTTGATTCCGCCTTTTCGAATGGGTTTCCCTTAACCCATTTAGATATTTAGTTAAGAGTGAAAGTATAAAATATATGAAAATAGTCTTCGACAGAACACCTAATCGCACATCCTTCCCCCAAAGTAAAATCGGCGATCTTCATACTAATAATCGAAATCACTTCACCAACTACTCCTAAATTCAGTCTCCAAAATTGTACTTCGGGGAATAGCTCATACTTTTACAGAATCTATGAGCTCTGCAATTTCATGGTGTTGCGCTTGAAAAAACCAAGACGTGGTTTAATAAGGCTGAGATGAAGTCGGAACTTGATAAATGACTGAGATTGGGAATGCTGTATTGATCGGTTGAACGAATGAATAAAAAGATGGAACAACGGTTCGGCGATAGGGTAAACTAGGAGGCTTTCAAATTATTCGAAATCTCGTTGCTCTTCGACTGAGACGAGAAATTCGTCACAGTAAGAGTATAAGTAGACAAATGGAAAATAAAAAAAACAGGTGCCAAAAACTGGCATCTAAAAATATATCAGTAAAGTCAAAAATAGTTAGACATGATAATATGTATCATGTGTATATATAATGACAACAGAACAGAACTTAACGCTTCCGGATGATACTACACAGCATAAACACAACAAAAACAAGCTATGCTGAATAATAACATGCAAGATCAAAGTGGTTATTATCCCAAGTTGAGATTCCCCATTATAAAAAAACAACGTAAATTTTCCAAAAAGATCACGAATTAATTGATTTCGTCCGTACCGAAATTGGCTCATTCATACAAACCTTTGAATCAAACATTGCTGTCTAAAAAATTATAATTAATTAATTCGACTTCACAAAAAACAAAATGATCCAAAACACAAAAAGCATTATCATCAGGTTGCACGTCGTTTCAAGTTCATACTTTTCACAACACTTCTCATAGCCTTGCAAATTCATATCAATCCCTTTTCGAATTCTTATTTCTAAGCAAGAGAGCGATCATAGTGACGCGACTGGGGACGAGACAGGTCAATCGAAATATGACCAGTGTGCATCATTAATTGTAGAGACTGACACAGAGGACTGTCGTTTGTGGTGCCGGAGTCAGCCAAATTTATTGATCCAGGCAACCAACCAATTTTGTCCACGTGCCCCATTTCATACTCTAATCTTATATGGTTGACATCAGCGCGAATTGAGCGGCCGATTGAATCGCGCTTAGTAGATAGCGAAGTGTAGAGATCCTTGGGTTCTACAAGTATGATGAGGCGAATTGAAATTTGAATCAAAATGGACATTGTAGTTTTGAGAGTTTTTTCTGCATCAATAGCTTCAGAAGCAGCCAAGTTCTCTTCTGCTTCTATCGAGTCAACATGTCTATTTGACTTGTGCGACAGCCATGAGAATGTGTGGTATGTCGAGTTAATCGAAAACGGACCAATTAATAGCCCAGTGATGTATGAAGGTTGACCATGTTCGGTTGTTCGCCCTGCATCAGCAAATACAGCGATTGTCAACGTTTCGAAACCCTTTGGTGGTTGTGGGAAACAAATATTTTTCCAATCTTTTAAGGGTTTTCAACGCATTTTTTTGCTTGACCAATACTGAGACTCGAGCATTTGGTAGTAGCTGTTTTAGGTAGCTTGAGTAGAAAGCGCAGAATGGTGAAGCTGTAATACCAAGCCAACCGAATGACTAATTAATTGATATAAATGATGATTTTTCAATCTCAGTGAGGACTGCCTCGTTTTCTCGACATCTGAGTTGTTTCAGGGAATGAGGTTCAAGAGCTACTAGTTTATCGTCACCATTGATGGAGCATGAGAAGTACTCAATCTGATTTATATTAAGTCCGAAGAATCTAAGACTTCCCGGCCCAGGTGGTACAGTACCAAACTTGAATGTGGCATTAAAGTTCTTTAGGAATTCATCGACTGCATCATTTTCTCCAGTGACCAGAATGTCGTCTACTATTTTTTCTGCGACTAATATGAGCTTTCTATTTTGAAATAAGTAAAAAATCTGTAGGATTACGGCACACTGAGTTAATCCAAGTTGTATGAAAAGTTGATCAGACTGGGATTGCCACTTGGCGTTGGAATTTACCAAGCCTTATGCCTCTGTGAATAGTAGCCACAGAAGTCCTTTATCCATACTCTCTTCGGGGATCACATAGATGTCCCTCTGAGCTTGTCCAGTTTGTAAGAAAGAAAAGCTGGTTTTACATCTGCCTTTGTTAGGCGCCATGAATTGAGAGATGCTATCTATAGTACAATTATGACTCCTGTAGGCAATCACATATTTCAATCCGATTTTATCTCAGCTTTAATTCTGTCTTCATTACAATGCGGTTCGATTCTAGGTTTCAACTTGAGTGAATTATCATCACTCACTTTTATCTTGTAAATGGTATGCGACGAAATTACGATTGAGTTCGGAGGTAGAGCTGATTTACGTATTACAGATACCCTTTTCTGGAATTATGGCTCTTCTTCAAAGTATGATTTGATTAGTACAGGATGCTGAAATCCCTGTACATGGCGACGCATAAAGGACTTATTTCCAATTGCCGATAGCATTTCACCAAGTACCATTTGTTCGCTGGATTCCAATTTAGGACCAGTAAATGTTGACGCACTGTTCAAACTATCGGGTAGACGCCAATTTCCATTGCTCAATCTAAGAGATTCAACGTCACCGTAATCATATTACGCTCTATGGCGGTCGTGATTGATTGCATTTATTATACCAGGATAAAAACTATAAAGTAGAGGCCAGTATATTTCAATTCTGACACCAATATTCAGCTTATTACTTTCCATATCATCATCGCCATTTTCAGGTGCAGTGTGTACTGTATTTTAAGTAGATTCTTCATTGACAATTGTATTCGTACCAGTATTATTATCATCTAATGACGCAACAAAGTGAGCATTATTTGTTGAGACTGGATGCTCATCGTCATTTATTGACATTATATGTTCATTTTCGAGAGCTTCTGAAATTGCATCATCGAGGTTGTCAATTGATTCTATAATTGACACAGAAAAATCGTCATCAACGATTGCTAATTTGGTGTCTTCGAATGCTGCAACTTTTTTCCGCCCATTGGCATCAGGAATAGTCACAGTACCAGCCGATGTAGGAATGGGGACCATCATCGACCATTTATATAGAGTCTCTAACACCATTAATGGTAGGAATCAGGATTTTACTACCACGGTAGTGTAGGAAGTCAATTGAACAGTGCCGTTCCTGTCAATGACCCATTGAGATAAGCTGCTGACGATGAAATGACGTATCAATACAGTACCATCATTGTCGGATTGACATGAGATGTTGATGCAACCAAGAATTTTACGGCGAGCACTGGAATGTGCACCGGTACCAAATTTCCATCACTGATAATTATACAGTACAGTCAGCTTGTAGTCTAAGTGAATTGACGATGAAGCATCGATATGGCGTAAAAGACGGAGCTCTGTCATACCGATTGTACTGCAGGGAGCTCCATCATCAGCCAGAGGGTCTTTTAAGATTTTTGGTTTTAATTGTGCAGTATGAGCCACCATTTTTGTCATAAATTTCCGGACATTACCATTACCATTACCATTCGGACCTGGAGTCAACTGTTGACTGTTTTGTTGACGAAAGCTAGTATTCTGTGGTTGAGGTTGATTCTGATGATGACTGATATTATTTTAGTCATTTACAGGGATGCTGGGTAAGTTGTTCTTAATTTGGCCATTTCGAAGATGATCTGATGCCCAATGACCATGATTATCACAGCCCGTACACTTGGTCTTGAGCTTGTATGATCTAAACTCCTCGGGACACATCGTAGGTCGACCGTTTCGTGTCTGACCGGAGTTGTTGTTACATTTACGATTGTTGGGGCGATTTTTGCCACCATATTGACCTCGCTTGTGATTTCCACTTGTGACATTGGCAGCATTTTCCACATACGTCTTGATATTAGAGACCTGACCATTATTTCTTGTGTCACATTGACGGAGTACCAATGCAATTTTCTCATAAGTAATTTGAGTGACAATTGCATCGTCCGTGTCAGCCGCTTGAATCATTAACCCAGCACATGCTGCTGATAGTATTGGAACTCGTTGATTGTCGTTGATATTTCATCCACTTAGTATCATCATTGCTAAAACCGACTGATGAAGTTGTAAAGTAGAACCATGAGAATGATATTTGGCTACTTGTGCTCCGAACCGAGCTTCATAATTCTGATAGCTTTCGGTCTACTTACGATTGATTATGAGGAAGTCATTGAAGCCATTGAATACTGCGTTGGTAACTGAAAGAGGATCCCGGATTTGAACGGCTGCGACTACTACAGCCATACCGTCTGTGGATGAAATGATTTCGTTCGGGATACCGGAGCATAAATCATAAGCCCTACCAAACAGTTGGGATTGCAAACAAATATCACGTATATTCTCAGTGATTTTGTTTGATTTCGTATAAGGCGGGTTATCGTGGAACATTCGCCATAGTTTCACAGCCCTCGAATACCCTTCTTGGTTACCACGGCGGTCGCTCCACGGGGTTGTACGAAGATTCCATGTCAACTTCGGACGTGATGGTAGTGTGCTGCTTCCTCCTGGGCCCATAATTGTGGGAACTAGATAAATGACTGAGATTGGGAATGCTGTATTGATCGGTTGAACGAATGAATAAAAAGATGGAACAACGGTGCGGCGATAGCGTAAACTAGGAGGCTTTCAAATTATTCGAAATCTCGTTGCTCTTCGACTGAGACGAGAACTTCGTCACAGTCAGAGTATAAGTAGACAAATGGAAAATAAAAACAACAGGTGTCAAAAACTGGCATCTAAAAATATATCAGGAAGGTCAAAAATAGTTAGACATGATAATATGTATCATGTGTATATATAATGACAACAGAACAGAACTTAACGTTTCCGGATGATACAACACAGCATAAACACAACAAAAACAAGCTAGGCTGGATAATAACTTGCAAGATGAAAGTGGTTACTATCCCAAGTTGAGATTCCCCATTATAAAAAAACAACGTAAATTTTCCTAAAAAATCACGAATTAATTGATTTCGTCCGTACCGAAATTGGCTCATTCATACAAACCTTTGAATCAAACATTGCTGTCTAAAAAATTATAATTAATTAATTCGACTTCACAAAAAAAACAAAATGATCCAAAACACAAAAAGCATTATCATCAGGTTGCACGTCGTTTCAAGTTCATACTTTTCACAATAATTTTCATAGCCTTGCAAATTCATAGATGATGCGCCATTAATTCGTAAATATTGACAAGAAAGCAAACGGTGAACGTTCTCAAAACTTATTCAATGACCAAATTGATGACAATTGGCGGCGAGATTGTGATAATCAGAACATGGTCAATTCATATGGAGCAATCACTGAGTTTGATTCCTTTTGGGTTAACATGTTACTGGCTAAAACGTCGTTGGAAGTAACATAAACCTTCGGTTTATGATACATCCAACAAAGTTTTTGCCAGTATTAACATCTACATTGAAGTTAGAAGAGTAAAATATGTTGGCTGTACAAGAGCATGATTGGAATTCTTTTTGAAGAAGAGATAAGATAAATCTGTCAGGTTTGGAGGAGCATAGAGAAGAATATGTCGAACTGTAAATAAATCGAAATATTCTTGTTCGTATCGATAAACATAGTTTAAAAGAAATTTTAACGGCGTTGAAGGGATCTCACGAAGTACATTTCAAGATGGAAGTACAGAAGATTGTTCTCGGTAGCAGATGTTTTGAGTTAAATGAGGATAATAATGAAAGAACCTTAGAAGAATTGAAAGTGGAGTTCCTCCAAACCGTGGAAATGTTAAGAAGGCAGCGATTCATGCTGACGAAATTAGGTTCCAAAAATGCAATGCATCTGTGGCTCTCGGCCACGAAATATTTGAGACCAAGCAGAATTATGCTCCCATTTATACTGCTATATATATAAATGCCTCTTGCATAGCCCTCAAAAGTTTGGTCGTTGTCCAAATGTGCTTTTTTCTAGCTTGTGCCTCTGATCTGGGATCATGAATAAGAAACAACCATTTTTCATATCTATGTTGAAGATGCCTTTCCAATTTCGGATCCTCTTTGAAGTATGTATATGTACGTTTCGGGTCGGAATAGTTTCGAGGTTTGGTGAGAAGATAATACACATGCCATGGACAACTTTCCCACTGGAAATTAGCCGATATGACGCTTTCGCATAGAGTCCAATACACTCCAGTACATATGTATCTCTTGGAAATACCACTCAACTATTATCCATTCTATTTGCATGTATTCGTTAAAGTTACATCGCGCTTTCCATAGGGTTTATCAATTAATCCTAACACAAAAACCACTCCGCGCTATAATTGATACAATAAATGTTATCTTAGACATAGCGAAAAGAAGGATGGATTTCTTCAAGTCTATTCTTAGTGTAAAAGTACTTTGTGTAGCTTGCGTTCCATGGGACCACATTGATGCACCGACAAACTGAACATAGATGTAACTGCTTGAAAGTTTGACCCGTGTTTCGTTCTTTGTCCATTATATCACGCCATCTGTACTAGTTCGTCACAATGTTATCTTTCAATACTTATTACTACTACTTCAATCATTTCAAAAAATCAATTGTTTATGTCCATTGCTTTACGTTTAACATATACTGCAAAAATGTCTTTCCTCTTTTTCCAAAATTCCACATTCCTATCCTAAAATACAAGACTAGCCCTTTCACCAATAAATATCCCAATAACCTCCCAAACTGATGAAATAGATGAGAGAATGGAAG
>JAULBU010010813.1:0-23876 GCA_032358235.1 Odonthalia washingtoniensis
CAGTGAATAAATCTACCCATAATAATTGTACAGGGATCAAAGCTTCTGGCATACCGAATGCAGCAGTGAGGAAAATACAAACTACTTCACCAATGTTAGAACTGATTAAATATCTGATAAATTGTTTCATGTTTGCATAAATTGATCTACCTTCTTCGACTGCTGCGACAATAGTCGCAAAGTTATCATCAGCGAGAACCATTGATGACACTTCCTTAGCAACTGCAGTTCCAGATCCCATAGCAATTCCAATATCAGCTTTCTTCAAAGCAGGTGCATCGTTCACTCCATCTCCAGACATAGCCACAACTTCTCTTTGAGCTTTTAATAAATCGACCAAACGTTGTTTATGTTGAGGTTCCACTCTAGCAAATAAACAAGCACGTTGTACAGCTTCAGTCTGTCCTTTTCCATCCAATGCATCAAATTCTCTTCCGGTATACGACTTACCTTCAAGATCTTCACCATCCTCAAATACACCAACGCGTTTACAGATCGCTTCCGCAGTAGCTTTGTTATCACCAGTGATAACAATGACACGAATTCCAGCATCACGACATAACGTAATAGCTCCCTTGACTTCAGCTCTTGGAGGGTCAAGCATACCAACAAGCCCGACAAGTGTTAACCCACTTTCATATTCAGCAAATCGAGTAGTATCGACTAAATCATAATCGTCAGTAGTTCCAGCATCATCTTTAACTGCCAATGCAAGAACGCGTAGAGCGCTAGATCCAGAGCTCCAAGTCATAACAGCCTTGTCAAATTGATTACGCATTTCGTCAGACATATCCACTTTAGATCCATCACCAATTCTCACATGCGTACATCGTTCTAAAATGGATTCAGGGGCTCCTTTGACCAGTAATCTGGAACGGCCACCATCAGAACTAGAACTTCTATCAACTAAAACAGACATACTTTTACGATCACGTGAGAATTCAAATGTAGCCAATTTTCGTTCGCGTTCTTGCCAATATCTTCTACAAGCGGTTGCCTTTTCTAAAGGTTGTGCAGATCGTCTCATCGTACAATAAGCAGCATCCGGCACACCTGCTTTTTCAGCGAATACTACTAGAGCGACTTCAGTACCTTCTCCAATTCGATCATAATGACGTTTAGCTTCATCCCATGTTAGGCAAGCATCATTACAGAGCGTTGAAATCTCCCCAGCTTCGGCGAGAACAGTGTTGGAAATTGCAGGATCTTTCATAGCAGTAGATGAAGAAGCTTGTAATAAACGAAATTCTCCATTAGGGTCAAGAGTGTTTCCAGAAATGTCAAATTCATTCATGACGAGACGATTTTCACTACTTCCAGGTTCCAAACCTTCTGAAACTAACACTCTTTGCACACTCATCATATTCGTTGTTAAAGTTCCAGTCTTATCTGAACAAATAACAGTAGTACATCCTAAAGTTTCAACGGATGGTAAATGTCTCACGATTGCATTCTTCTTTGCCATTGTTTTCGTACCGAGTGCCAAACAAGTTGTAACAACAGCAGGTAATCCTTCAGGAATGGCTGCAACAGCTAAAGCAACCGCAATTTTGAAGTAATAAACAGCACCATTGAGATAAGATCCATGTGATTCAAAGTTACCAATATTAACCAGCCATACGAGTACACAAATGATCAATATAACTTTCGATAAGAATTCACCAAATTGATCAAGTTTAATCTTCAGTGGTGTTGGTGCGTCCTCTTCTTCGGAAATATCCGAATGGATTCTTCCTATCTCAGTAGATAAACCAGTACTAGTTACAACACATACACATTTTCCTCTGCTGATAGTACTCCCACTAAATAGCATACACGTTTTATCTTGTACAACAGCTTTTCCTTCATCTTCAATAGGTTCCGTACTCTTACTAGCACTTAAACTTTCACCTGTGACAATGCTTTGATCGGACATTAAAACAGAACTATGTAACATAACAAGTCTCAAGTCAGCAGGTACTTTAGCACCAACGGCTACTTCAACAATATCACCAGGAACAAGCTCTGCAGCTTTGACAATTTTACGAATACCACCATCACGGATGACATGGGCTGTTTCAGGCTCATATTCCTTCAATGCATCTATAGCAGATTCTGCATTGCGTTCTTGCATGACACCGACAATGGCATTGGCAATCAGAATTAATAAAATAACAAGTGGTTCAAAGAATGCTTGTAGTCGATTATCACCATTTTCAAAAAAGGCTAATACGAATGATAAGACAGCTGCCAATAATAAGATGATAACAAGTTGATCTTGAAATTGTTCAAGGACTAATTTGAATAATGATTTAGAAGCATTTGGTGGTATGGTATTAGATCCATATTTGGCACGCAGCTTTTCCACAGCATCACTTGAAAGACCGTGTTTTTGTGTCACGTTGTACACTTCTAATACCTCGCTGACATGGAGTGACCAAGGTGATTGCAACACGTTTGTGCTTTCGTCAGAAGATAAGTTTTTGTCATCCATGACTACCAGGATAATGACAGACAAGAGAAGGACGTATGATAATTGGGGTAGAAGGATGTAAAGTACTCTTTTTCTGATATTGGTGAAGGTTTTTCGTTCGAATCGCAGGTGAAGAATGAAGCAGAAAGGAGGGGGAAGGTGTGATATAAATTGGGAAATGGAGAGAATATGTGAAAAGGGAGTTTACCTTTTATGGGATGAATATTGAAGAGAGTTTTTATTCCCAGCTATGTTCCGATTTGGGAAACACAACAGCACTCACGGAAATTTCAGAAAACGTCAAAAGAGAGAGGTACGGGTACGGGTTATGGGGGCGGGAGCGGTTTCGTTGGCATTTACTTCCAGTCAAAGGCTTACCGAACGCGACAACTTCTCTGGGAGAGGTGATGTCGCCTAGTTGGAATATTGTTTTGCGGTATACTAATCTGTTTCCGTGGGAATACAGGGCGGTGTTACTACATAAAGTGCCTACAATTTAATTGAAATTTAATATTTTGTGGGCCGATCTATAAAAAGGGGCTGCCCTCTTCATTGGATGCCAATTTCGCGGCAAATCATTCTTTGAGAATTTTTCTTTAGTAATTTTATGGTCAATCAATAATCCTCCAATAAAAACAAAAGATGTGAAACATTCAATCATTACCTTCTCATGTTGATTGAATAGGTTGACTCATTGGCTCAGAAAGAACTGTAAACTTTTTTAAAACCTACAGTAATAAAAAATAATTTAATTAGAATTTTATTTCATCACTTGCACTTGAAATGAAGCGCCTTGTTGTATGCAGTTTGGTCACACCTGTCAGTTTCCAACAGTTTGGCCATCATGGCAAACACCCGTTCGGTAATTTATAATGTTGTTTTATTTTCACGTTGTTTTTTAAAACAACGTCAAAATAATGCAGAGGAAGGTCCTTATACATCGAAGTAATTCTAAAATGTGAAAAGATCGAGCTGAACAAAACTTACCCCCGATAACAAGATATCAAGTCAAACCCATACAATACTATTACCTCATATAACCTTCCTAATAAAGTCACCCACAAACAGCTGCCTATTTCCAACCGATTAAAAGTCTGGTTTGTTTACTACTTATTGACAAACTTAAATGAAAGAAAGGCTACTAATTAATTATGAATTAATAACTGACTCTTATAATGAGTAATATACACAAGAAGAGTATGCTGGATCATGTCTACGAGGAATCAAGCGGTTCGAGCTTCGTCAAAACTTCAACCTCTGGATAATTCATTTTTATAATGAAATGGTAAAACGGGACTACCATCACTACTTTCATGCTGCAAACATTATAGAGGAACGTGGAACTGAATTAGACAAATTGACGCCAGAAGATCAACAAAGCAAGGGGACAGAGTACATGAAAGAATCAACTGTAGCAAAGAGTTATCTAGAAATGTTTGACAGCAGAAACTGTTCAAACAAACAGTGCAATGGACGATAAAGATAAACTACATAAGATATGGGATGCGCTTGTACTCAGTGCAAGCGTTAACGAGCATAATCAATGGAACTTCATATTAAATCCCACAGTAGCACCGCTGGTGCATGTTGAAAATAGGGCTCTTCTACGAACAGACGAATATCGGGAGGATCGTAAATATTTCATGTGAGGGGTTCGAATACACAAAATTAATGATAAAATTGCCAGAATTACCCATTGCAGATATTTTAATCCCACGGTGTCACTGGAACGACAAAGTAGGGTTGGAAAGTAGTCTATTGTTATGAATATATGAATACGAGTGAGTAGAAGAGATACAAACATGGTACGAAAAAGCCATTTAAGCTCAATGGAAAGTGTCATTGGTGCCAAAAACAGGGGCACATGAGTGCGGATTGCAGGGAGGCGACAGGAAAACCTAAAATTAAAGAAGTTTATTTTGGTTCATTGGAATTTCTGACGGAGGAAGTTTTACCAAAAAATATTTTGTCTCCACAGTGAGAGAGAAGATGATAATATAGCCGACGTAGAAGAATGGATTATCGACTCTGGATCATCACACAACTATTCCAAAAGTGTTATTGAACTTGAAAACTGTACATAGGAAAAGGGAATTTTGAATACCGCCGGTTCAGAAATTCTGATAATAAAACTAGTGACACACACGGAAAGTACAGAATGGTTAAAGTTGTTCCAATGGTTGGAAAGAACTTGCTATCTGTCAGCCTACTAAAAAGAAATACAATTGTCAGTGTACAATTCGAATCATCAAATTGCAAAATGTTTAAAGGAGAAGGAGTAGTGATGTAAAGAACTCTAGGGCGTGAAAATCTATACAAGAATGAGACTGTGGGTGGGTATGACTATATACTCATCAATACCAAAACTATGCATGAGAAACAGGACGGTGCAACAATTCTGAATAATACACAGATGGATATACAAATCAATGACGATGAGCGAAGTAGCTCAAGCGAAGAAGATACATTTGACGATTATAATGATGTCAACCAGTTAAGAGATAGTAGTAATCGGCTTGAAAATATTTCCAAGAGAGGAATCTACTATCTAGCACGAATGCGTAGAATTAAGATTCGAAGATTTGACCTAAGTAGAAAGATAAACTATCTGAATTGCAAGAAAGGGAAGGAAAAAATGAAGGGGTATACCAAGAAATGAAAAACGACGAAGTTGAGGAGGACTCGATCAGGTGAACTGATATACTCAAACAACTGTGGTCCGTTTCTCATCCCTGATACAAACGGGGATCTCTATTTTCAAATAATTATCGAAGATTTTACTGGTCAAATCGCAACGATTCAAATGAGGAAAAAGCTCAAGATTTGTCTAATTTAGAACGTTACGTCTCATGGATGGACAGCGGGCGGTATGAAATTCAAAAATTGAGGACGTATAAAGCTACGCAATACTTGTAGAGCACGATTGAAGATGTTTTGAGGGTAAAAGGCATTACCCACGAACTATCTTGGCGATCATCTCTCGCTTAACTTCTTGTGGTAGAGCAAATGAACCGTACCGTGACGAAAATGGCGAGGAAAATGCTATTCCATGCAAGAAGCCTGAAGTAGAGGTGGGATTATGCTGTAAACTACGCCACAATGTTCAGGAACAAATGTACAACGTCGACGTTCCATGATAAGGAAACATCTTATGAATATTCTTCAGGCGGCTTGGATATCTGAAGCTATACGAGCTGTTTGGATGTACTGCGCTGATGTAAATTCCACTAAAAAGAGGACTAAGATCGATGAAACTGCAGAAAGGGGGACTCTTGTTGGACTAGATGAAGGTAAGTTGTGTTACCAGGTGTACTGCCCCGGGAAAAGCAGAATAATTATGACACCGACGTGACCTTCCTAGAAGAACCAGATGATCACTAATCGTCAATGAAATGGACACGTTTCAAAAATTTAAAAATTCAAATCCAAAACATTCCAATTTGACCAAGGAAATTGGTACACGTGAACGAGGCAGACCGCGAAAACCCCAAAATAGCGACGAAGAAATCCAAGGAGAAAGGGGGAAACTCCCTCTAGATTTTCAGCATCTAGGACTGAAAAAACCAAAGACAATCACGGCGATAAGACAAACGGCAGAGCCCAAAAAAATAAGCCCACCCGTTGCCAACGGGTGGGCCTATTTTTTGGGCTTTTGGGTCAAAGAGAAAGTCAAGATCCAAGAAGAATAATATAATTTGTTCAAACAAAACTGCATCAACAGAACCAAGGGATGAAGCTCAAAATGCAGCAACGGCCTGTTGCTGTTGTTTTTCGACAGTGAGTGTCAAAAAACAACAACAATCACAATTTGGATGTAGACAACTCCGTCGCTTCAAGTGCTGGGAACACTGGAGTCGTGAAGGGGGACGATAAAATCACTTAACTAAAAGAGATTGGTCAGGACAAAGTTGTTGTCGAGGAAATTATCAAAGTGCACACATCGATTGGTCAGAAAGGACGATATGCACAGGTAAGGAAAGTTTGTCGAAAAAGACCAACAAAGAGACAATTTTCAGACGATGAAATCACACAGATGATTCCCCAACAGGCACAACAGGCTGCAAGAAATGTACAAAATGATTCTAATCAGGAATTCATCCTTCAGCAGGAGGAGGACAACAAAAACAGAAACCATCACATATGAACAAGTGATGCAATGTTAAGTGCAGAGGCAGTCGCTCAAGAAGTCGCAGAGCCGACGACATATAAAGAAGCGATGGAAGAAGAGAAAAGAGCACATCATTGGAAGAGTGCCTGTGAAGCTGAAATGAAAAGAAGGAAGGACTTGGGGGTCTACAAACTGGAGAATACTGGAGAAAATAGGAATCACATCTCAACGAGATGGGTGTTTTGTGGGAAAATAATGGTAAAGTGGTAAGATACAAAGAAGTATGGGTTGCAAAGGGATTCATGCAGGCACATGGGATTGATTATGATATAACCCATGCACCTGTATCCGAAATGACAACTCTATACGTCTTACTTTCACTAGACGCACAACTAAATATACGTGTACATCAAATGGATGTCACAATTGCGTTTTTGAACGCAATATTGGATGAATATATTTTTGTCACCCTACATCCAGACTACGAACATCTAATTCCAGAAGGACAATCGATCAGACTACTTAGGACACAATATGGACTTGAGCAGGTGACTAGTGCGTGGAACGCCACAATGTATACTTTTTACAAAACTTCTCTGGTATAAAGACTAGTAATGTATATCGCTGTCTGTATACTCGATATGAGAATGGAAAAATAGAGGTAGTGATAATGGTCTTCGTAGATGACATTCCATTGATGACTAACGACTCCAGAATACTGGAAAAGGCTAAAGAAATATTGAAGTCAAGATTCCAAATGAAAGACATGGGCATAGTGAGATGGTATTTTGGGCTGAGTATAGGAAACAAACCAGAACGTATTTATATATCACAAAGTCAATACATTGACACCATACTATAGAAACTAAATATGGAAAACTCAAAGACAAGTGCAGTTAAACTTGAACCAAGTACAGACTTAAAAGGTTTATCTTCCCTGAACAGGGAGACAAACCAAAGAAGTGTCCATATCGGGAAGTGATAGGCAGCCTGTTATAACTTAGTATTTGTACGCGTCCTGATATCTCACTTGGGGTGTCAGAACTGTCAAGATTTGTTTCCAACCCATCGGAAATGCATTGGAAAGTACTAAAGGATTTACTACGCTACTTGAAAGGAACGAGAAGATTTGGATTTTATCCTAGGAGTGGATCGAGTACAAAGATGGAAATATACGTAGACGCCTCGTGGGAAAAAGATATTGAGACTCGTAGATAGACGACCGGCATCATTGCGTACTTAGTGAATCACATAATCGACTGGAGTTTCTAGCGACAAACGATTGTTACGCACAGTACAGACGAATACCGAGTATGTGGCTGCAGATTCAGCTGCGATAATGGTTATCTGGTTAAGGGACTTATTATTAAATCTTGGAATGGCTCAGAAAGGCCCCACCATAATGTACGAAGGCACCGATGCGTGCATTGTGCTGTGATGGAGAGGAGAAGGGAAATTTCTTACCTCTTAAACACATTGGTATTAGATACAACTATCCACGTGAGAAAATTGATGAGGGAGAGATCACCCTCAAATACATTCCCACAGAACAGCAGATAGATGATATACTGACCAAACCACTTCCAGAGGACAAGTTCTATGCTCTGGTGAAACATCTCGTTGTTTTTAAATATTAATTAGCAATTATGTGAGTGGGGAATGTCTTGTATAAAACACGAACGGTGATATTATGTCATTATGTTATGAAGTATTTTTGTTATTTGGTCAAACGGGATATTCCATAGTATTAATATTAATACTATGAGTTAAAATTATAGTATTTTGATGGCTGATATAAAATCACAATGATGTTATATTATTATAATACAATGATGGTAGAACGAATGTTTAATACAAAAATAGTATGACGATATAATATAGTCATCACAATGTTTCATACGATGGTATCGTGATACAATATGAATCACAGTGTTTGATACTGTGCGATTGGATATGTGTATCACATGCGACACAATGATAACTAGTATGGATCGCAAATGATGTGAAAAATAGTAATTAGTTGATTAGTTGATTAATTATCATGAAAATTTTTATGGTTCGTATTTTTTCGCCTACTGTCGAGCGAGCCGGAGAGTTAAACACTAAGGTTTTATTGTTTATTATAATTAGAAGAACAATAATGAGATTAGTGGTTTGCAGGAATGTACAGTGAAGTGTATTGCCAATTACCGCACATCTCTTTGTAATGTGTAGTGCAGTGGGCTTACAGAATACAGTACGAACATTAGCTAGATTAGAATGTCTGATTTCAAATTTCTAATCCTAATGTGTGTTCCTAATTTTAGGCTAAAGTATCAGACTAGTCATGCCAAAAGTATGGCACCGTTGTCTCGAGTGAGTGACAATGTACTACTGTGCATAATACAGCACTTAGTAAGCGAAATACTGATTCCTAATAGGCCGATGAGAATATGCTACGCCCATTATCACTCTCGGTGAACGTAACCTGAAAGTTAAAGTCGCATTTTGCACGAGAGGTCGGATTAGACCAAATTGAGTTGATAGTCATACACTCGGGCCGGTCGAGCGCCATCGGTGGGTCTTGATACTTACGGTTCTCACACACCTGCGAATTGCTCTCTTCAATAAACGGCCTAAGCGTGTTCCAATCCAAATTTCGCCCATTTGCTCCCTGACCAGCTACGCGAAGCTTGTTAACCAGCTGTGCGACTTTGTCACTACAACCAGTTACGCTCTAGGCGATTCCAGAGCTTATAATCTTTTTTCAAATTCTACTTGCGACTCTACTTGATACGATACGTGCTACTTTACTTGCTATTATACTTTTCACGAACCGTACTACTTCTCTTGCCGAACTTGCCCATCCTTACTAGCGACGCCATCCCCTAGTGAGCTGCCATCTTCTGCTCAAATTTACCGAACTGACCCACTAACATGCTACTCCTGCAGACTTCGCGTCCTGAACTGACCAACATCGCCGAATACCTACGGCGCCATTAGTTCGTACAACTCCTCCCTTGACTTTCGTGACGAAGAACCTGGACTTTTCCCGACAGTTACATTTATCACTACCCCGAATCGAATTGAGTGCGTGTTCATGCCGGCTCACCTAACCCGACTCTCCTACCGATGTCCTACTGTCCTTCCCTCTTGTTAATTTCGCTTTACCTATTACATTTAATAGCGACTCGCATACTGTGTGAGTCGTCACTTCCTGATTCTCCTGTTCTACTATACTACGGAACCCCTACGTTGTGTTCGTGTGTCTGACCTACGCTCGTAATGCTGAACCGACTACCAATCCTATCGCATGCTAAGATTTGCAACGCAGGCCCTCTAAACCGTACGGTGAACATACCGAAGCCTCTGCCAAACTACCACTAGGCTACTGGGGAGGTAGGCCGAACCCTGACGTGATCACTCAATTGAATAAGCTATTGTCTAGGTTGGTGATGCATCACATCATGTCAACACACGTAGGTTACTGCAGTCCGCTTGTGCTCCCTTATACATCAAAGTAGGTTTACAATGTGAAAAGATCGAGTTGAACAAAACTTACCACTGATAACAAGATATCAAGGAAAGCGCATACAAGACTAATACCTCATGTAACATTTCTAAAAAAGTGACCCACAAACAGCTGCCTATTTACAACTAAGGTTCATTGTTCAAACAAATGATATAATACATGTATACACAACAACAGATTAAATTGTTTAAAGATTTGCATTATGTTTTTGCATAATTAATTGCTTAAAACAGTTGAAAAGAATTTTTTCAGGAAGAGAGGGAACTAAGTCTTTCTAAAAGGTTTCTATCTGCTATTTACGCCATTCCTTTGCTACGCTGTGGGTGGAAAATTATTTGATTGGTTTGAATTACCTAAAAGATGAAACAAACCCTTGGAAAACTCTTTTTAAATAACCCACCATATTTTGAGAAGTTTTAAAACGATTTTCCTAGTGCAATTATGCACGTTGACGGTGGACCTTACAAATGCAACATTAAATTTCAATCAAGTGTCTATTCTAGCAACAGGAGAGTGTTTTGAAGGAGTAAGTATCATGGCTCGTGATAGGTTAGCACTCGTAGTGCTTACGAGTGTGAAAATATGTATGAAGCTCCATACTAAAATTAATTCGGGTTTCACAATTGAGAATATTTTTACAGAACATCCACTTTTTACCAGAGAATTAATGGCAACCGTTCTGTATTTACACTTCATGATTATTTATATTCTTATGTTTTTGCTTATGGTTACCATAGTTTTATTTTATGTTTAAGACGCTTGGTTAGAAATCTTCCAGTAGTCTAATAAAATATGCAATCGCTCAAGACCTACTACTTCCTGATATTAAAACCAACGCTCTTTTTTGATATCCAGCTCTTTTTTTGATACGTTCTACAACCATTTTTAATTATGGGCCCAACAAAAGATTCTTCTGATCCAATTCGTCCCAAATATTCATGGGATATTCGTTCTGTACCATGGACTAATGAATATGGAGACCAGTCTGACGACTCGTCAGATGTCGCTTTATGCGGCGAGTTCCATGATATGTTACCCGGTATCAACTCTAATAAGATTAATGAATATTGGAGCTATATTTATTTTAAACCACAGATTTATTGTCGTGCTCGTGATTTATGCGTCGGAAATTTAAAATGTTACATTTAAGTCTGCAGATGGTGTGAGTGAAAGTATTGATGCAGTACACAAAATAGACTCTCTATCAGCTGTTAGTGAGGTCTTTTGGGAAGTAAATGATCAAATATCCGCAAGTCGTGGTAAAAAAGATGTTTTACGTAACTATGAGTCACATTTTGCAGCTCAGATGGTCCAATTTGAATGAAAACGTAAACGTGAACAAGTGGCACCCGGAACGAAAATAGTATAAAGAAAGAAGGAATAGAGCTTGGGTAAGTAGGAGGAAGAATGAATTGATTTACCGAATTAATAAAACACAACACCATCGCCTAAAAGAAGAAAGAATCGAAGCCGCTGCGAACCTTCTCTCCCACGAAGAGAAGATCAGACAAAGACGCCACCAAGTGTACACTGGGAGAAATCCTAGGTGTATTACAAGTTACTTACGAGCTACCGTCACTCACAGCGGTAAGTAACGTCGACCGCGAATTAGGGTCGATAAGCCGTAAATATAAAGTGACGCCAGTCTACTAGTCTGTGAATCGATTACGTAAGGTAACCAAAGGACAAAGGTGCTATTAGGTCACCAGAACGTGAATAAACGGAACTAAAAGCCAAAGGACAAATAAGGATAGGATAAGAAAGAGAAGAGAGAGGTACGGGTAAACACTCATTCTTTAGGGAGCTACGGACATAAGGGAAGATAGATATCAGGACCAAACAAAGAAGAGGATTGAATCAAACAGGGGATAATAAACCAGTAAATATAGAGTACTCCTAAGAGCCTCGAAAGTTATAATTGTTACACAGGCAGAACAATTATAATGGCTCCCAAGATAAGACAAATCGCAGAGATCGATGATAATGCGAACATCCAGTGACAATCAGTCAGAATAGCTGTGGAACCAGGACCCGCTTTCCCAAAAGACTCATCTAATAATAATAAGAAGCAGCGCCGAAGGAAGAAATCTGAAGAGGTAGTCCTTGATAGGTTTAAATGGACTCATGAACAACGAGTAGAAAGACTCCAGGAGGAAATCTAAGAAAAGAGGAGGATAATCGCCGAAGAAACAACAGAGGAGGCCCAACTACAGACCCTAGACGAATAAGAAGCCGTGGAACTAGAAGAAGATGGACCAAAGAACAAGGAAGTTCCCGAACAGAAGAATGTGCAAACTATTGAGGTACAAACGAATGAACCGGAACTACCAAACATACCCACATCCGATGAACAGTGGCGGAATTACAAGAAGGCAGTGTTAAGGTACACAAGGGAGATGTTGTTGGCATACTTTGAAACTAGCATGAAAGGAGAGGACCTCTAGATAGATTTTAGAACCGTTTTCTGCCCAATAGCCATACTTCAATGGACGAGGCCGATGATGACCGTATGGTCAGATTTCCTGTCAATGCGGAACGTTCAAATTGACAAGAGCGAAATGAAAACCGCACAAATGCCTTGATCGAGTTATTATACTGAGAGGCACATGTTCTGGATAGAAGGGCAGACCTCATAACCACTACCATAAGAGATGATAAAAGAAGGGTACCTAACCAACAAACTCCCCCACTATCCGAGGTAAGCAAAAAAGAGTCACCCGAAAAAGTAAAGTGGGGAGACCAGGAGACGCCAGGAGCACCTAAAAGTAATTACGCAAACGATAGTTATGATGACGAGCTAACCACCGACTTCAGACCTCAGAAGGATTAGAAGAAGCACCATAAAGATGAAAAATATCGAGACAAATCAAGCAAAATGAGGAAGGTTATTCAAGAATCTTCAAATAAGGAAACCCACCAGGGTCCCAGACGATAAAAGGCCATCATAATCATCATCAGATGATGAACAAGGAGGTAAGAGGGCCAACCCTGCGCGAGACCAATAAGAAAAAGAATCAACGATCTCACTACAGAAGAACCAAGAGCGCCATACGCATGAAGAAAATAAGGACAGATCACACAACCTCGGTATAACGGGACTTGTTAAAGCATTCGAAATGAATGATAAGTTCAGTGGAGCGTACGATGATGATTTGGAAAGAAGTGTTAGAAGGTACAAAACGCCCACAAGAATGTGTGACTTATTAGAAATGAAGAAACTATAAGCAATCCATATTATGTTAAAAGAGGACTCTTTGGACTTCTGTGATGATTACCAACATGACTGCTATACTTTTGAAGATGCCTTGAAGATATTGGGAAAGTGCAATAGTAGTAATGAACAACGTTCAAGAATCCTCACAAAATGGCAGAGTATGAGACTGTCTGTAGAAGTGGCACATAATCCAGAAGAATTAGAACTTGAAGTATTCAGAGTTTTTATCGAAAAGATGATAGCCTCGCTGAACCAGTTAGGTTCCAAGTACCAAGGTGTCCATTCGTACGAATCGATAAGTGAGGCGATCGGCTCGTTTGACACGACCGCGGAGAGGACGACAAAAAAGGGAATGCATGATGGAGAGCGAAAACGGTGAAGACGGATAGGTGAAGAAGGTTGCTGAAGATGATGTTGTTGACGATGATGGTGTTGACGATGATGTTGTCGACGATGATGTTTTCGACGATGATGATGTCGACGATGTTGTTGTTAACGATGATGTTGGTTGACGATGATGTTGTTGAAGATGATGTTGGTTGAAGATAATGTTGTTGACGATGATGTTGATTCATGAAAATGGTGATGCGGTTTGGTTGACGACGAAACGTTGATTCGTCGTTGATGATGATGACGCTTCGATGATGATGATGATGTCGGCTCGTCGAAATGACGACGGGAATTCAAAGAGGACGAGGACCATCGCGGATGGTGAGAAGGGTAGTCGACGTTAGTTTT
Source organism: Odonthalia washingtoniensis (assembly GCA_032358235.1). Taxonomy (NCBI): domain Eukaryota; phylum Rhodophyta; class Florideophyceae; order Ceramiales; family Rhodomelaceae; genus Odonthalia; species Odonthalia washingtoniensis. The sequence continues at coordinate 14,024 of JAULBU010010813.1, forward strand.
CGAACCACGTTCGACGACGAGGATGATAGGGAGCGAAGAGGGGGGACGAGAAGGAAACAAAATGACACTAAGAAATCAAAAGAGGTTTTGTCGTATAAGGGTTAAAAAGGGATTACACCATCTCAAATACAGTGACAATGTAAGCCTGCATATGAGATGAAAGATCACTCAATTAACGAGTAATCTATTTCACACGGTACACGTGTGGAAAAATCAATGAACCCTACACTAATCATTTACGCTTTCTTACCAGTAATATTTCTCATAGGTTTCCCTAACAGTAATATTACTTACATCTCTAACAGTAGTATTTTCATTGACACGTGTATTGGAATTTTTTCCCAGTTGGAACTAATCCTGATTTCAGTATACATACCAAACCCCGGCACGGGGGGAACAATAATAAAGTCGGTAGACATTAACGAAAAATCAGATTCACACATCTTCAATTGTACCTTTCGTCAATTTAGTCGGCAGTGGGAGACTGAAGCCACACACACACCAGATCGATTAATCATCGGTATTGGGAGACAGTTGATCTCCATGCGCGCCCGCCGCGTGCCTTGATCATCCAACTCCTACCGAGTTGTAAAGAATGCGTAAGTATCCTTCGACCAGACATCCGCAACGGCACTTCACTGTGTCAGGATCACAGTCATCTTTGAGAAACCAGACGAGTCGGAATCGCCCGTCAAATTCCAGTACAGTAAACGAGTAGACCTATCTCACACACTCTTCGTCCTTTTCGTATTAACTTATAGAGGTTCATATACTTTTGTTTTTGCATCACTGACTATTTCGATACCATACCTCAAGAACAATAGAGGTATGGAGTCTTGACGTATACGAATCTGTAGTGACCCTCTCTAAGGGCCTTTCTATAAGTTCTTAAATTTTTGTAGCTCAGCAACAAAATTTTTGTTGAGTACAGTGTAGGAAAGTGACGCTTTCTATAAGAAAGGAGGGATTGCAAAATCTTGTCAAAAACAAAAATCTATTTTTATTTTTGCAGTTAACGTGTACCGACTTGAATTTTAATTGCTATTTTTTTTTAGAATTGAAATTGAAAAGTGATGTGGGAGAACCGAAAGTCCGTCTTTTACGCGGGAGCAAACAAAATCGATACCAATACTCACTCATCAGTCTTGTCATAGACGGACAACACTGTGCAATACATGACAAGTACATATCGCTGTATCAAAAATAGAAACATAGCATCAACATTACAAACAATATTGTGTACACAATAATAAAACAAGTCGTATCATTTCATCAGACCGTCATCGTATACACATCGAACACTGTACGTACATGACACATATTACAACGTGTAAAATAAAATGTTACATGTCTCCTATTAACAGAAAATTCTTGTAAACATGTGGACCATTTCCATCCAAATAAGGAGCTACACTTTCGCACATCGATATCGCAGTCTTTTCATCACTGCGCGTTAAGAAATCATTCTATAAATCGGAACATCAAGAATCAGAAACGATAAGGAACGACAGTTTCAGACATATATTTTTGGTCGAAATCGGACGTCGACAGCCATCCCTACTGTCCAAAGTTTTTGTGCTGTATAAATGCTGCATAAAAGCAGGATCTCTTAAGCTGCGGCTTCCGAATATACTGCTGATGTAAAGAACAGAGCTATCTTCACTTCGCACATTCCCGACAGAAGCTGGTAGGTTATTTTCGGTTTGCACTGTATGAGCACAGTTATACTGTCATATATTTTCAATGGTATTTCTGGTAATTACCGAAGTAGATATTTTGTAAAGTTTAATTTCTGGATGCTCACCTATGAAATCAACAGCACATCGTTACAAAGGACATGCATTGAATAAGTCCATTGGAACGAGTTTCCCAGCACAACATTCGCCTCACTGCATCGTCCATTTAAACCGACGAAATTCACTCTCACGCCCTCCCGTAACACTTCTCATATCAACGCCGCCGACATAAACGCCGATAACTTCATCGCAGCATTCATCCTTACCTTGTGGTACATACATTTCTGATTCTGATGCTTTTATCATATCTGACATTTTGTAATGACTCCCGTTATTCCTTTTATGTTCTACACTATTCTTGTTACCTTTAACATCCTTTCTTTAACATATCTTTTCGGAAGTGGTGATAAGGATGACATAATCCCGAAAGTTCAAAGCCCCCCATCCAGGACCAATTTCATTGTTGATTGCCAATGAGACATAAAATCTATCATATGACTGTCCTATAACAACATGTACTTTGTTGTCAATCGTTTGATCAGCGACAGATTCAGAACAGAACAAACCTTGTTTGTTTTTCTTTATTTCTATGTCACATTTTGTAGGTTTGTCATTCCCTACATAAGATTATCACTGGAATCGGCTTTGGTGCTTTCTCTTCATTTAAAGTTTAGATATTAGGATAAACTGAAAGAAAAACGCTTCCCGTTTAAAGTTTAAACGACAAGCGTTTTTCTTTCAGTTCATCTTCTACACATATAGTTCTGTTATAGAATTATGTGAATATTCTAATGAATTTTCCAACCAATCATCTGTTCTCATCACTCGATATTTATTGATCATGGAAATGACCTCCTGTTCCGCAGCTGAAGCACAGGTAATATTTAACTTGAGATCGGTTTTCAGTCTTTGGTGTATACGCCAGAAATAATTAGAAGAAACATACATGAAAATAAAGGTTACGAAATCATAATTGACCCATGTTCTTACAGTTCGAAGGGAGTAGCCTCGGGGTAAGTGTTGCAATCAATCTCTTTTAGGATTCCTTCATGCACGACGTAAGTGGACACACAGATATTCCTCATGAAATCCATGTCCACCTCATCGCTCTTGCGTGTAATTTGGCAACTTTCCTCGGGATAGTCTTTGCACTCTGTACAATTAGAGCAAAATTGATACTTGAATGTATATGCGAAAGGCATGTGCCATATTGCAAGGTCTTTTTCATCTTCATTCATCCCCAGTAAACATATACAAGATGAGGAGCCATTACAAGGCCCATTCTCATCAGTGCGGACACATTGCCGAGTGCCCAAACAGTCTGCTTGTTGCAAACATGGATCCCATGTATATCCTTTCGGTTCCACTTTCGGAGATCTTTGCGATGAGACCTTTCGATTTGCTTGGTTAATACCTTTTCGCATGAACGATCTTTTCGTCAGTAGTAAAGATGGAATCTTCTGTTTCGCAGAAATCTCGGACACTGGGGAATAATTACATTGCAAATCATCTCCCAATTTGTTGGACGAGTCGTTGAAGTATTTTGTTGGGGGAGCTGTGGATACGGTGAGTAGAATGAAAAAGATATATACTGACAAAGGGGGATTCATGTTTGCCTACTGTGTTGTTCGGAAGTCGGATTGATGGAAGAAGGGGAAAAGTTTCACAGGCAACTTTTCTTTATATTTATATTTCGAAGTCTAATGTTTCGCGAAAATCAATTATTTTTCGGCGCCTGTCGGAACTTCGATTTTACTGGATGCCTCCACATGCCTTGTTGCTTCACGAAAGAATAAATACGAAACGGTATTCGTCCATAATAAAATAGAGGATTATTATTATTATTATATTTTGTGACCCTACCCAGATCTCGCTAAGATTGTACCGCCTACGTTACAGTGCATTGTTGGTTAAGGGGTCGCGAAGTACAGTGATAAAGATTCAACAATTCTCTCAAAAAGGAAAGAAAATAAAGAAAATACTTCTTTCCTTTTCACGGGACAGGAGAGGAACAACGGAAAGATAGAAGAATGGCCTGGAGCATATGCAAATTCCGAGATATCTTTCAAGCATAGTAGGAGTACGTGCTACGGAACGTCGTTCCTCAAATGCCGTGCAGTTCATTCCAGAATTATTATAATAATACTTGTCGCATGAGACGAGGTGAAATATGTGAAAATGTCGGAGGTTATTTGCACTGCAAGGGTGCAAATAGCTGAAATTGAATAAAAAGATAAAATTTATTGGGCCAATATTCAACATCACGTATCAGATACTGTAATGAACTGTAAAGCGACAAGCAAGTTGTCACACGAATTCTCGGGCCAAATATTTGTCTCTCGGGAACACCGTATTCGCCTTCGAGTCAACAATGTTGGCAAATGCCATTTGCCCTTGAAACCGTGTGACCACCCATACATATATGACAATATTATTGTCATATATGTAATAATATTGTCATATAATAATATTATATTTCAATAATTGTCAATAATATTGTCATAATATGACAATATTATTGACAATTATTGTATTATATGTAATATGATTATGATACTCATGGGCCAAGTAACGACCCTCAACCATGCTCCCTTCTTAACACCAGTTTCTCTGTCATTTGAAATTTGTACAGTAAAAACTTTTTCGCAATTGATGATCGCACGCACGGGCCTACGAGAGGGTGGAATTCCTGCTGTTTCGACATGACGAATGACTGTCTTTGTGATGTGATATGACGCAATGTTAGTCTGAAAGTGTTATAGTAAAATGTTGAGCGTATTCAAATGTTAACGCATTTTATTGTCAGCGCGAAAACAATATTAATGCCGATCGAACACTGAACGATAATCGCATAAGTAGCAAACGCCTATTGATCAATCATGATCATAACGATGAGATCATTTCCAGCCTCTACTACGGTACTTGCATGTTTGTGTTGAATGACCGCCACAGCACTGCTACAACTTCAACGTTCCCATATCGTCAACCGAGTCAAGAAATGCAATTTCCATTGTTCTTTCTTTACTTCCGTCTCACAAATTAAAATTTGAAAAGGAACTGATAACGATGGTTGAACAACATTTTTTGAAAAACAGGATTTTACTTACCCTTACTTGTATTAATACAATAACTTGTTGCGCCATAATTCAGTTCGACCGATCACTTGGTCGAAATTGTGACGACTTTGTAAACATGTGAAATACATCTCCGTCGTTCCGCTTTTGTTTTCGGAGTTTTTCATGCCAAGAGAGGCGGAAAGAGGGAAATTCGATATGTGGCGGATTTGTTTCGAATTTGGGTTATGATGTTATAATGTGAAGCGCAGTTACTACTGCGCTATTAATTTTCGGTTTATAAAGATGTGTAAACACTTCGTACTGTAAAATTACCAACATTTGTAATTTTTGTGCACTATACATGGTGCATCCCACAGTTCTTTGTTTCAACAACTGAATGCAACAACTAAAGAGACGAAACATTATTAATAGAGAGTTTTGTAGGAGGAAGAGCAGACCCGTAAGCGATCAATTTCCGTGTGCACAAAACGTTCATTATTCATATCAACAGTTCCCTTTCTTCTCCTGGATAAACATTACTCGCACAACAACTGATACATTTTCCAAAAAAAGTTGCAAATATCTGTCTACATGCATGAACCATAATGTGAAAATGCTTATAAGCAATTATTGGTTCTACACTCTGAAACCTCGCAAATACCGGCAGCATACAGTTGCAGGTGCTAATATACTATTGCCATATCCAATTTTGAAAATTGAAAAACTAAACACAAATTCTACTCACATTTGTTATGCCCATTGCGATATTGAAATATCTCAAATTTTGCCGGATTTAGATTCCCGAATTCCCAACATGGAAGTTAAATTTTCATTCTTACAAATTTTGTAAGAACGACAGGTTCAGTACAAAAATATCAGATACAGTTTAAGTTCGTACAAAGGCTACGTGATTTTACATACAATGCATGTTAGGCCCGTTCTCAACCAAAAAAAAAAACGGAACAGTTTTACAATTACACCAGAAATTTTAAAAAAAATCTTTATCTACCGTTGTCACAAAGCGGAACCTTTTTGATGATACTAGGAGTTTTGAATTTTTTCAGCTGAGAGCGACTCGATCGAAAGAGGAAAGTTATTATCAAGCTGTCCACCCTCATTCCCGTAATGGATGACTCTTCGAACTCCTCATCTGATGATGAGTACTCGAAAAAGGCTGCCATAATCCAGAGGCGAAGACTCATTGCAGCGGCAATGGTGACGGCAAATGAACGTGAACCAACTGGTCCCATTATGAAATCCAGTCGTAAAGACTGGCTGCAGCACGTCTGTCGTCTCGGACCAAATAAATTCCGACGCGATGATTGTATCGAATGGATGTCGGATCGTTCAACCATTTGCTTAGTCTGATTGAAGAAAAAATCGAAACGAAAGACGAAACCCAGGCGGAGGGTTCTAGTGGATCAACGATTTGTCCTCAGATACCGTGTGAAAAGTGGTACGACCGGTCGCTCTTTCCATGTATACACCTAGCAACTCTACAGTATACTAGGTGCAAGTAGAATGTGTACATAGTGTTATAACAACACAATTTACAGTATACTTTTGATTATGCAACCTTGAGTTCAATTCTGTTGGAGAAAGAACCGAATGTAATTGAACATGTTAATTCAATCAAGTTAACATGATCCAAACGGTTGGTAAAATCCTCTACATGGTACTTATATATGCCAGTAACAATTCTCCTTTGTTTGATCCAATAAAGACGTTACGTCAATTATAATATCTTACAATGTCAAATCTTTATTTGTAAACTCAATGTTTGAGATTTATACAACAATCGCGATTAAGTGGAATCTTTAACCACGATGATTGTATACTCAGTGTCACCATCAGTCTGGGTAGTACAATCAAAAACGCGGCAAATCCTTCATATACAAGACAGAAAAATTGTCCATATATATCGTGAATTTGCCGCACATGCTTTACCAGATTGCGCGCTCTTTCTCCAATGCCTATCAGACATTATGTAGTCTTATAGACATTATAGGAGTTTTTTTTTGCAAACTACACTTTCCATCTACACCACACAAATGGGTATCGGAAGGAAAAGAGAAACCAACAAAGCCCGTTTTTACTCGATTTACACAAATTAAGCCAGCAAAAAACGATGGAGACCCGTCACGGTTCCCAAAACACTCATGTACCTAACAACGCGACAATTAAACCGACTGGATGACTATTATCGAGGAAAGAAACCCAATAGAACAATGTGAACCTCGCGGTAGCAGACGAACCCTGTGTCTCAACACCTCATAAATCCGTACCAGCTGCCCAAAAGTCCGGGGAGGAAATTCTAGCGTCTATCTACGCTCCAAATACTCTAACAGATACAATAATTGGAATTTTCGACGATTCCCTGACTTCCTCATCTACAGCGTAGGAATTCAGAAACCAACTAGGGATCAACCGTAACCCCTAATTCTTCATATATGCCACGGTACAAAGCGAAAAGTCGATTTATCGACGCCTAAGTACCGTATTATGGATAACAGGAACGGGTTTTCAACCGCCAAACGTGCGAACAAACGATCACGTAGCGATAAAACTCATACACACAATATGGTCGACCCCGGAAACAGAATTAACCTCACACTACCGTGAAATAAAACAGGATCTATTAGACCAAAGAACCGCCAAAGCACCCATCAAATAACGAGAACCAGTAAGTTCAAATCAATGTCCAAACAAAATACCAAGTCCACCTCCATTTCCAAGTCCACCTCCGCCTCCTCCAACTATTCCAGCTCTAGCTTTTCTGGCCCCTCTAGACTCACCATCATTGACACTAACGGAAATTTCTACATATAATAAAGCCTAAATGTAATTACCACAATCTACTCCATCGTTATCAACAAGTTCATCTTCATCTTCATCTTCACCGTCAGAAATTTCATCTTCAAAATCATCAACGAAAAATGGACAACTACCATCTGCGGCACCAAGTAAAACAATTCCCATAGTACAAAAAACAATAACTGTCCCAGCACAGGAAACAAATTCAGCCTCAGAAAAAATAAAAAATCCAGTCCCAGCAACAAAGAACAACATCACCTTCTACTCCAGTCCTATCACCTACTCATTCATTTTAAGCTCCGCCTCAAAACATGCCCATACTACAAACAACAAATAAACAACCATATTTCCAAAACCGTCAATTTACATCTGTCAGTTATTATGCCGTCTCTAACAACATAAAACAACAGATCTTCGAATTGCAACAAGCAATAAAAATACTACATACAACAATTCAATCGAACCAATCAAGCGTAGATACCACAGTGCCACCCGAAGAACCGGCATCCAGCCTTCCATCAACAAGGGTAACGGTACATGTCCACTCGTGTAGTTATCAACGAACTGATGATATTGCCAGTCCCAAATTAAAAAAAATCTCCGAGGGTTCTGAACTTCCAAAACAACCCTGCCCTTCCTTTGAAGACCAGTCTCTGTTCCAGCAATCACATTCGCATGACAACCAGAACCCGATATCGTCCAAGGATAGGAAGTTTGTTCACTCTTACATGCTGCGAAACATACGCTTCAGCAACAATCAGGAAGAACTCAACCATTCGAATCAGAGGGGGCTCCACATTAATGAGAAGCCAACTGATAACTCAAATCAAAGGGGACTTCGCAAAAATGAGACGCCAAACGAAGATTCGAAAGAATATGAAGAGGATGGTCACGATGGCCAATACCTGCAATCTCAGGATAGCCCAACTTTCTAGGCCTGGCCCTTTCAACCAAGAGCTCAGTAAAAAGACCCGAATGCGGCCGTGTTGTACATACATAAGACAAACATCTCAATATATAATCGTAACAGCAAAAACCATTACAGTGGTTTGATTAAAGAGGATTGGATAGAGTACCGGGACCAATTTATGGAACTATGTAAGCATCAAAAACTTACAAACGAGATTCGTCTACGATTGTTACGACCCACGCTAAAGGGAAACACCTTAAGCCGCTACCGAACCTGAAAGCGGAAAGGTATTGGCTGGGAAGAATTATATGAAACAATCAGCAAGTTATTTTTAACTGGAGACCTCCGTGAAAAAAATTCGTCTCTACTTAAATCGTTGAAATTAAAAGATTTCAAGTCGGATGATTTAAACGATTGTAGGAACGTTGCTGGAACTTATCAAAAAATAGAGGAACTAATTCCCCTTTCTGAAATACGAGAGGACAACGAAATGGTAAAATTTATCCATCTACTCAGAGAATCCAGGAGTTATGACTGGTCGATGATAGCCAAAGGGAGATTTAGGATGCCATACGATTTCATGACGCTCTTCGATGAGATATATGCATTCATAAACGATTTAAATTTAAGAAGAAAGGAGAGGATAGGGAAGGATAGACTGAGAGGATTGGCAAAGCTACACTACTTAGACGAAAGTGACAATGACCAGAATGACCATAAATAGAACGATGAAAAATACTCATCAGAACATACTTCGGATGAGGAAACGAGAGGAAAACAAAAAGAAAAGGGTAGTATATCTTGCAGAACGTAAAAGCCTAAACAAATCTCCGGACTCTCAACCCTGGATGGAGAATCAACCGTCATCCTCCAACTTTCAACAGTTGACCCGCGATTCAAGCTGTCACCCTGGAAACAGAAGAAGATGAGAAACTTACAGTAGTACTGGTTTCAACCTTAGACTCCAACCCCGACGTTATATTCTTGTTGGTTGTTCAGGGCGAGGGAAGAATGGTTAAGAATATGAGTTGGCGCGGAGCAAGATCATTTCGCACAAAGTCAGGCGGGTTGTACCTCTGCACCCTTTCGTCGAGAACTCGTCTCGACTTCGGGTATTTTATTCTATTCAGTTTGATTATTGCCTGCCAGTCTCTGGCTATCCACACCTAGTTCAGTGTCCTAACTTGGAAACACTGAAATCCACGTGTGGAGAACAGTGGTAGACCTACCACTGTACGCATATCTAAATGGCTCCAAGAAATCATATATCTTTCTGTTTTGCTAATCGTCAATTGTATCCATCTCGTGAATGCTGACATCAAATTGGAGCAACCCAT
>JAULBU010010824.1:0-23872 GCA_032358235.1 Odonthalia washingtoniensis
CATATGGTGAGGGTTTACTTTCGGTATCTAAGGCTCAATTCCTGAAATACGGTGCCAATTGTTCACATAAATTCACATCCAGTGATGGATCGAAAAAGCAGGCATGGATTGTATCTGCCCCTTCGTGCATTACAAGATACAGTAATGATTTCCAGTATATCCCTAGAGATAAATCTTCGGCTAATGACAGATTGAATAATCCAAGAACTGCAAATTGCGCTCTCGTGCAAAACAAAAAGTTGAGAACTGATGCGTGCCACTTCTCACAAAACTTTGAAGTTTCGTGCATTTTGTCCTATTGCAATTGGTCAGGAACTTTTCATTGATTACGGTCCTGATCATGTTCATCACATTAAAGACAGCTAGTAATTTTATTTTCATTTTTTCCTGTCATTTTATCTTCCAGTTGTCTCTTCTTGTGTACACTTCATTACACAATTATCACTATAACTACATTTAGTAAACTAATATAACTGATCTCTCTGAACATTGTCAATTCCATGACAGCCTGTCATGGTACAAGTAATAATATCTACGTTATATTCTGAGGATATAACATATACTTTACTACTTGTCATATGTCTCAGAATTACAGGCTGTCATGTTACGGTACAATGACAGGCTCTCGCTCTGAGAATATAACAATCCAATAGCCAGTTTGATCCATTAAGATGTGAGCAACCACACATTGAGATTACTATAACACAAAATGGACAGTTCGTACAAATAAATCTTGAACAAATTACGACACTCACCTGCCCATACATGATTGTGCCTCAAAATCATGTATAGACAGGTGGGTGTAGTCACTATGAAAAGGTAGGCATCTGTAGTACAGGTGCCTTCCTTTTCACAGTGAACTATATCGTAACGTAACCTATTTCCTACCCTTCCACACTTGAAGTGCGCAAGGGTAGGAAATATGTTACGTTATTCCCTTCCCCAAGTTGGGAAGGGAAAATTAACAAAAAATAACTAAATGTAAGAAGTCATTGAACAATTCGTTCTACCCAAATATAAAAAAGTTGATAACCATTTACGACTTCACGAGGGCCAGGAAGTCATGTTATGCTTCCCAACTTGCACAAGATTGCAAACGATTTCCTACCTTTCCACACTTGGGGACAAAAACTAACAACTAAATATGGAAAAGTAGGTAAGCTTTTATGATCTCGCGAGGGCCAGGAAGTCCTGTTATGCTTCGCAACCTCCTCAAGATCACAAACGATTTCCAACCTTTCTAAAATTAGTAAGAAAAATCTAACAACTACAAAACTAACAACTAACAACTAATAACCAATACATCAAACGATTTATTACCTTTCCACACTTTGTGTGAATGGTATTTGCAAGAAGGCTTGGTATGGAAGGGAAGGGGATACAAAATTTTCGACAACTGATGCAAACATTCCATTGAATAGACATTTTACAACCATTGAATGTACGTGGAATGTTACTGTTATGAAAACCCTTTCACCTCTTTAAATTATCGTAATAGTAATCTGAACAGGTGAAACGGATTTTATAAATTGCCCAACGACGAGTTGACAACTTGAACATGTACCATACATATCCAAGTTGTCACCAAGTCGTTGGATATTTAAAGTCATGTCCTTATAAAATCCCTTCCATTTCTTATTGATTCCAATCGTATAATGTGCATCATTGTCTTGGAAGTGTCCGATAAATCACGTAACGGACACGTCACATTTTTAATCTCTCACGTAAATTTTGAATATGTACCATACATATAAAAGTTGTCACCACGTCGTTGATAACTTAAAGTCATATGATTAAAAAGTTCCTTCCATTTATTATTGATTCAAATTCCCTAATGTGCATCATTGGTTTGACCGTGTCCATTAAATCATGTAACGGACACCATACATTTATAATCTCTCATGAAAATGTGAATGGCTCTCTTTCAGCTCTTCAATGTAGGCATTCATGACGTACAGTAATTTCATCGCTGGTGGCTTTCCTGCATTCCTCTCTAATATTTTTGTGTTGCTGGCGGTCATACACGCACTAATGTAATCACTGTCTTCATAAAATTGGATTAAAAAGTGGTGACAGCAATGACCAAAATTGGGACCCATATTATTTTTTATGATTATTTGTCGCAACTGCACGTAACTACAAAACACTGAATACCGGGCGTTCATAAAATTACCAGTTTTTGACAAAATGAATACCCAGGGAAAATCTACAATGTTTGAATGTCCATTCTACGGACTGACCCATGCCGGCGTTTATATCGATAAAATAAACGAATTGTATCCTGGCACTTCGGTACACTTTCACCAATCCCGGAAACACAGACGATATCCCCATAAACCCTTCTCTATTAATAAATCCATGCCAGGTTCATCAATATCCAGCTACACAATTGGGCCAATTCACCCACAACCTGGTCAGTCACACAAACACGTTGTCACATTTTTGGATACAGCATCCAGATTTTTAATTGAAAAACCGATTGCCTTGCGATCTCAACTAGCTACTATAATGCCTCAAACAATACACCACATATCTCAAATTCACAACCGAATAACTTTACGTACGCATTCCGACAATGAGAAAGATTACGTATCAAAAACCATTACATAAGTTTTAGACAGTTATGGAATCAGTCAATCAACCATCACTCCGCAAGAACCGCAATCCAAATCTAAATCCGAACGTAATAATCGCACCACTATCAATGCTGCATACGCAGAACTATCCCACAGTAGACTACCCAACCATTACTGGTAATTTGAAATCATCGATGCAGTATACAAATACAAGCATATGGCCCACTATTTCACAGGAAAACCGTGAGCCCAATTATGGGAACCGCATGAACCATTTCCAAAATTTTTATTACCATTTGGTAGTCTTGGCACCGTAGTCGACTCCAGTGCAGCTAAGCAAAAACTGAACGGTCGATACAGACCAGTGCAGTTTATGCATAACAACAATTAACAGCAGTACACCATCCTACTTATGAACAAAAACAAGACCGCATTATGCAGGTATGTAGATTTTCTCCCTTACCATTCTGATCTTGATCCAAAGCGACAAGTAGCATCATCATTCAGATCATATCACTTCAACCCCATACCAACATCCATATTAAATGATACTCCCGCACCATTTTCAATATCCCAAGAATGAAAATATTCTGACTCTCACCTATAGACTCTTGTTCACAACACAGAACTGCAACAACTTACTGATAACAATGTCATCAAATGGATACCAAATTCGAAAATGAATAGAAACATAAAAACATAAAAACCTATCAGTCTGACAATAAACTACATATACAAAAGAGGGAAGGATGAGGAGATTATTGAACGTAATGCTAGATGTGCCATCAGAGGGGACATGATGCAACCAAATATTCACTACAATCCAGACAACATAAGCGCATATGTTGCTGATAAATCATCATCCCGCCTAATATTTGTATTAGCAAGACATCATTAACAACCAGTCAGACAATTTGACATATTTTTAGCGTTTACGCACGAAATGTATGATCCAAATCATACACTATATGTGCGAAAAATGCCATTAGCGAATGGCACATATTCTCACCCAAATTGTGATTATGGTATGTTACAAATGAATTTTTATGGTTCAAAACCTGCATGAAATATTTACCTAACCGCCCTCCACGTTCACCTGACCGCTGATAATTACGAACAATCCAATGCAGAACCATGTATATATTTTAAAGAAGTACCCAATAGAAAATCGTCATCTCCATCACCATTGATGATTTTCTAGTGACTGCATCAACACTACATGACATTGAAACTTTTTACAAACATCTGCAAACCAAATACAAAACAAAATGTTTTGGAAAACCAACATCATTTATCGGTTGGTCTATACGACAGAATACGAATGGAGATATAACCATATCTCAGCCGAACCTAATCAAGAAAGTTGCGCTCAAACTAAATTCTCAAAATGGCAACTCCGGCCAAACGCCATTTCCTCACAAAACTCAATATAACAACTTCTGTAAAGATGAGAATTTAAACGAAAAATACAAAGCACTACACACAAGTGCACTAGGTGATCTTCATTATCTGGCAGATGGATGCAGATATGACATCACATTTGCCACTTGTATACTAGCCAGATTCCTTACAACTCCGACTAAAACACACCTATCACTACTACAACATATAGTACGTTACCTAATGGAAACAAAAAACAGTGGGTTAATATACAATTCATCATCTACACATCCAATTGAATGTTACCCAGACTCAGATTATGCAAAATCACATGACCGCAAATCTACCACGGCAGCGATTATTTCTGCACATGGGACCCCAATTCACTGGTTATCCAAAAAACAAGCTACTATTGCTTTAAGTACATGCGATGAAGAATATATTGCTGTCAGTTAAGATCTTCAGGATGCATCATGGCTTCACAGGCAATTCATAGAAATATCACCAACTGCACTAACAACAACTACGCATTTTTATTTAGACAACATTGGTTTTATAGACATAGCCAGCCAGACAAGCAAAAAAAACGAAAGCACATTGGCATCAAATATCACCATCTTAATAACCATATCAAACACAACAACATAAATATAACAAGAATTAATTCAACCAACAATATATTTGATATGATTACGAAACCACTTTAACGGCAGAAACATAAAGTCATCATGAATTTATCCAAAAAAACAACCCCATGACAAATCAACACAAGACATCTTCAGGCACGGAAGAGTGTGAGACATTATCTCCCATAGCAAACCGCATTTGTCTTTATCATACTGTTTGAGTATATCTCCTATTACGCCCACAGTAACATTATTGGTATCAAGAATCAGCAAAATAAAATATAATAATATGAACAATAATATACTAATCCACATCTAAGGCACATTTCGACATCCATATTTTACAAGTTCTACACTATGCTTTCATGTTCATACATGAGTTTCTTATTTTCACATTTTTATATTTATTTAACTTTTTCAATGAGACTTTCTCTCATACACTACCGACAAGTGTAACATACACTAACATGTTACACGTTGCAGAGTCATTTACTTCAACACTCAAATAAATATTTAAGCGTCTGATGAGAGAGAATAATTGAAAGTTGTGTCTGAATCTCTCATCAAGCTGGTCACACCACAAAAATTGGAACCCACTTTCAAAAGCGAACACAAAATCAGGAACGGTTATTTATTTTTCCCAGCCTCTGGAACAGCGCCGACCTCCATACAGGGACAAAAAACGCAATCTCGTCTTCCCAGACGAAACTAGAAGGAAGAGCCCGGTTTCTTTCCCTTGTGTATATCTTGTTGCACTTAAATTAAGCGTATTGTTTCTGCCTCATAGTTTCGAATAGATTTCTTTCCTTCCGTTTAAATTTTGATCTCAGCTCTCCTGATCTGCAGTGCGAGTAGCACTTCGATCATATCATTTCCATCCTTAAGCACTACTGGGAGTTGTGTGCACTACAATTTTCACACCTGGGAATCTTTAAAGTTTTTCGCTTCTGCCAAAACCCAAAAATAGGATTTCCTTTATTTTACTTTTCTCACCACGTGTGCGAAAAGTTAAAGTAAGAAGACAAAAATCCCCTCATGCCAAAGATCTCTATTGTAGTCTATGGACCGTAGCTCTAACCAGTAGGTCAACTGTTCTGAACGGTGAATGCATGAACATAGAATTGGTGTATTTTGATTCAGTTTACGCTGCACTGTAATGTTCTGTATTTTCTGTAATTGTATAACAGTGTTCATTTAGTTCTTTTTGTGCTATAACAACGAAATGTTTCCCGTCTTGCGGACGAAGAAAAAGGCAAAAAGGAAGCAACAAGAAGAAACGAAAAAAAGCCAAAAGCCAAAAAGAAACTCAAAATTTTCTACCTCTTTGGCGCATAGACTTTGAATCACGACCATTTTTAGCACTAGCACTACCTTTCATATATGGCATAAAATTTGATTTTTTTAAAATGTTATAGTAAATTGTTTATAAATTATAGAAATGTTTGGTAGAATCACGTGGCTTATTAATGACTAACGAAACTGATTGAATTTGCACTGATTTTTTAGTCATTTCTTTCAGTCATTTTTTGTGAAGTGATTTTGGCAGAACCGATAATTCACACAAAATTCAGTGTGAAGTGATCTCCCATAGTACATGAAAAAACAGTTTTTGTTTTGTCAGTTCCCGCCTTTTCGGTCAAATGTAAAATGAGTATCGTAAAAATGAGTATCGTATTGGTTTGTTTTTCTTCCCTCAATTTTTTGTGAACTCAAAAACGGTCTTATCTAGTTGTACGTCAATTCTCAGGTTTTCCTGAAAAAGAGGTGGTACAAAAATGAGAAATGTGAGTATTTCGAAATAGTGAAATGATTTCTCAGGAGAACCTGAGATACTTTATTCTTAGATACTTTAGGCAATAAAAGAGAATTAAATTCCGATATTGGATGACATTTTAACGTACAGGAAACCTCGCAAGAAATCTTTGCAGAAAATTCTTAGTAATAGTAGAAGCCCCGGATCCCTTAAATCAGGGGGCAATTAAAATGAATGGATGAATTTGGAAGGTTAATGTTGAGATCCTGGATGTGCATCAGAGGAGAAGTAATTTTTTTCAAAAAAGATGCCTCGCCAAGAATCATAACATCCCTCTCTTTCTACGGGACACGACATTGCGTGGTATGTTCGATGTTCAGAAGAAGAAGTTTAAATTTGCGACGCTGATGATGTTGACCCGGAGGTTTTATACGCCTATCCGCATCCCGAATTAAAACCCATTCTAGAAGAGGGACGGAGAATCGGTAATTGTGGTAAACCAACTATCCATTCTTGTACCAAAAGATTTTTCCCAACCAGTTTGCTCTATCAGCTAAGTTCTACTGTGGGAAGAGGTTCAGCTGAAGGAGAGAAGGACCCAACCATTGAAGAGGTTTACAAATTTCTTGGAGCGTACATAGAGTATGGGGTAATGGAGAAGGCTTCAACATCTCAATTATGACCAGAGACCGGTCCATTAGCGCGACGAGAATTAATGAAAATATTTAGATCGGTGGCATTACCAACAGACAAACCACCCTCATTATTTGGATCACTAGAAAGATTTATGGATTATGATAACTACAAGAAGTGGGTTCGAAATTTTCGTCGATGTGGATCAACTGGGAGAAATCCAGTTTCTCTCAGAAGCACATTACAACAAATAATGCTACAGCTGGAAGGGCTAGTGCGGCCAT
This sequence comes from Odonthalia washingtoniensis, assembly GCA_032358235.1. NCBI lineage: Eukaryota > Rhodophyta > Florideophyceae > Ceramiales > Rhodomelaceae > Odonthalia > Odonthalia washingtoniensis. The sequence continues at coordinate 7,253 of JAULBU010010824.1, forward strand.
TTTCAGGGAAATGAGTTCAAGTTCTTGTCATTGACGACTTTGGGTTGAAAAACGATGGTGTGGAGCGTCAAAGTGAAGAAGAACGAAGGATAAACAGACCTCGAGAAATGACTTTGAAATTAAATCAATTTTCATCGAATTTAGGTTTCGATTTATGAGAATTAGCTGACGTCAGTGATCCAGATGGTTTAACTCATCAGAGTAATGAAAGAATTACAGAAGATACTATAAACAATGAAGAGATAATAGAAGATGAGCATGTGGATGTAGGGAAAGAAGATGGTATTTGTATTGATGAAATTAAGAGAGATCATGTTATCACTGGTGACTGCGATGAATCTGAATATCAACAGCAACTGAATATGGCGTTTGAAGAAAATGATAATGATGACGAAGATGATGAAAGTATCCGAAACTTGATTGGTAATGAAGTAGATGAGGCAGGGTTTTGTGAATATCTACCGTCTCTTCCTACTCGCCAAGTGAGACGCATAAGAAAGACTCTAAGAAATTTTCGTGTAAGTCCACTTTTCAATTCAGCCCGACATAGCGACTTACTACATTTAGCAAAAAGAGCAAAATTCAGCAACGATCCAGCAGTTGTACCATATAATATGGACTAAGCTATTATCGTTGTTGAGGTTAAGAAATTTGTTAGTGACGCACGGTAGGCACTGCTTCGGATGTCTGTAGAAATATTTGGAAAATATATCAAATGAGTTCATGGAGATAGTACTTGGAAACAAGTAGTGGAGAGTTCATTCGGAATGCAGTTAATTCATCAAGCTGAAAAGTTTGAAATTGGCGGTGCTTTATTGGTAAAAGCTGTACAAGGTGAGGTTCTTAAATTTATTCTTGTCGTAGTCCCCAAACGATCCGATGTCAATATTTGGAGCTACTCGATGCACTGCCCCATTTTTTCCTACCGGAAGTACGTGTATGCGATAGTATACATGGAACTGACAATTTGCACCGTAAAAAACTTGAGAAGAATATGTACATATCTAGTTCATATAGATTTGTCATTGAGGCAGAGAGAGAAAGAGGCGCCGAGATGCAGACAAAGCTACAGAAAGAAGAGGTCCGATCACAGCACATCGTGCAGACTTTTTATAGGACCGAAGTGCGGCACTTGAATCATACAAAATTGTCCGTGCGTTTAAACAATGGGTTTTAAAGAATGGAGCAGTCCCACATGAGGTGAGACTTATACCATTGGTTCTTTCAATATGGATCAGGACAAAGATTGGTTAAAAAATCAAGCCCATCGCTGGACAGCCTTCGACAAGGTCAGCCATGGCTTCATGTAGATACGTTTGTTTGTCTCATACTTGTCACCATGAATTTATATAATTCTTACCTCGTTTTTATGATGAACAACGTCATTGATCAGGCAACAGACGTCTAAAATGTCTATGATCTTAGCCGTCAAATTTATGAGACTTTGACGTTTTTGTATTATGAAAAAATTTCAGTTAAGGTTCTGCTCAAGATAGGAACAGAAGCAGTGATACGTTCACAGAGAGAAGAACAGCAACAACATGAAGAAATTTAAATAGTTTCACATAGACCATCCGCAGAAACTCTAACACGACATAGACAAGTGCCTCTAATTGTTCCGATATGTAATAGTTTCATTCTATGGGCTGAAGCTGGTAGATTAGGTGACCAGTATGCTATCACTAGATTTATAATCAATCGTGATAACCATTTCAATCACATTGATTATAAATTGTTGCTCAATTGTTCAAGATGTATTTTATGCAGTTCTGGCATAAGAAATGAAGGAACGCTTACTGTTAAAGGATGTGTGATCTGCAAGGTTCCACTTTGTTCAAGAACACGAGAAGATTTAGGGAGGAAAGATGGAGGTGAAAAATGTCAAACATTGCGGCATAGAACAGTTGATTTAACCGATTTAGAACGTCTACAAGCCGCTCTACTTAAATATCCCCACAGTAATACCGCTCGTCTTTTCATACTGGATGACACCGATTCAGAAAATGATAATGACCAATCAAATTATGACAACCTTATTCAGAATAGACGGCTTAGACGTCGACTAAGTATTGAAGTTGACGATATACAATAAGTTGATAAGCTTTGAGATTTTTCTTAATGTATTAAAAGTAATAATTTGCATGTATGTGTCTTTGCAATTTAATAATTATCTTATTGTTCAATTGTTTCACTTTGTATTTCAATTAGAAAGTCTATTCAAATTATGTACATCATTCGTCATAATAATAATCTTGCAGAATATGATAAAACACGATCCTTCAAAAAACTATCTATAAGAAGTACTAATAAAACATGAAACGACAGGAAAAAATTCAGTTACTAAAGCATGTTAACAAAAATGTTAGAAGTTTGTGCCTGTTCCTTAATTCAGTCCGTCATTAATTACGATAAATTGTACATGAAAATAATAAAAGAATTCAGTGACATGCATTGATTTTGTGTTTTATATTAAAAATTAAAAACTGTGACATTAGTCAATAGAGAGGCATGTTAATTATCGATGACATTTACAAATAAGTGTCGCATAATATCCAATAACAGAAGTTCAATTTAGGTTGTATGTGACCTAATGAAAGTAATTGGATGATTAAAGTCTCCGTATTCAACAAACACCGACGAATAATTATTTTATACATAGGAGATTCCGCTGTGCATCGTGGAATAATTTGTGGAAATAGTTCTGAAGGTTGAGTTTTTCAAGTTCGACCATGCTATCATCAAAAAGATTTGAAAATAAAATGATGGGTAGTGACGGCCAACTGGTTATTTTTTGATGGGCAGAAGTGGAATGGTACAGATGGTGTGGTCGTTTTCATGTAATGCTATACGGAGGAAATGCTATTGTCGGCCGTGCAATATTTTTTAGAGAGAGTTTCAAAGGATGAGTTTTTGATTTACGATGTTGTTATAACATCAAATAATTTGAACATAACACGACAGTTAGTGACGGCAGACCGGTTAATTTTTAATGACAGAGATAAAATAGTACAGATGATGCGGTCAGTTTTATGTACTGTTATACGGAGGAGATTCTTTTGTGCGCTGTAGAATATGTTATAGAGATAGTTGTAGAGGTTGAGGTTTTTGAATTCAGATGTTTCTATCACCAAACAAAGATGTATAGTGACTGCCAAATTTTTTTTTATGACAGAGATTGAATGGTACAGATGATGCGGTCAATTTAGTGTACTTATTTTCACTCGGACTATTATACGGAATAGGTGAATTAATAATTCGAAGAATGGAATCGGTGTTGAAGAAGGTGCGTTTTCCCATTGATCATCGATGGGGATTATACAAAAATTCTTACTGATTAATTTCCAAAATAAAACTAGATTTCATTGCATTTTACAAGGACGTTTGGGGGATTATTTGACTTATTGTAGACCGATGTGTGCGCTGAAAACAAAGAAGGCTGTTTCTGTCAAAATTCCACTTTGTCTTACATTAATGCACTTGAAATGAATAATTCCGTAATCGCTCAATTAATTTTTTTTCTGTATTTTACAAACTTTCACATTTTATGTGGAAAATATATTCAAAAATTCATGATCTCAGCTTGGCCTGAGATTTTTTTTTATTGCATAATTTAGTGCTCATTCAAATTATCAAGTTACAGTAGGTAACTCGTCATTTCTCAGGAAAACCTGAGAATGTCGATGATGACAACATTGAGCTCCGCATTCGTGAGAAAGATGCCAGGAAAGGAGATGGTTGTAGGGGGTGTTAAGTAGATGAAGAGAAGGGAGGAGGAAGGCAGAACGGGGTGATGTTAAGGCGAAGGGGATGAGGGAAGAGGAAGACAAAGCGGGATGAGCATATAGGTGATAGTGATATGGAAGGGGAAGGGAGTAGTGAGATGAGCATAAATGTGGCGGGGACAAGATGATGGTGACGGCAGCTCTTGTGCAGGAGAGCGAAAGGGGGTAAAACAAAAATTATCACCAAACGGATGTTGATAACAGAAACGAGTGCGTAGTCTGTAAGGAATAGGTGACTGTGAAAGCCATGATAAAGCGGTACACACTGTAATCAGGATAATTTACAATAATTGAATTATCTTCAAAATTTTATGCACATAGCGGAGTTCAAATTAACTTCAATACAAGTATTGGATTTTGGGAGATTTCTCCGTAGCAATTTGATCACTCACTGACATCGATAAAATTCTACACGTGTAGTCTGTCTTGTCATATTTTGAAACCTGAATTTATTTAGTATACATACAACTCTATTTTCGGATGGACAGATCCAAAAATAAAACCTGTCGACATTTTACAACGATTATCATTCAAACATAATTTCTCAAAACCCGGAGCAACGCCCCTCTCACTTCATAGGAGTCATCGCCACGCCTGATGAGGACGAAGGACTCTTCATTAGAGCAAGACGAGACCTAGGGGCCACCGCAAAAGTTCCAACAATTGGGAGCTTTACGTAGTTATTAACCACAGCTCCAAGAACTTATTCTCGTGAAGGGACTTAGTCTTGTCAGAGAATTTTCACAACTTCGCGACAAATAAAGAATTCGGTAATTGCATGACAATCATATTTCGTTAATTGCATAAAGTTGATATCCACTTCCCTGTCCTTCGAACTTCTTTGTTACCATTGCGTACTATTTTGCCTACCTAATACCAACCGTATTGTACTCTGACATCGCTTGTTCTAATAAACCATAACCTTTTGAAAAGGAATAATGTATTTGATTGTTTTGATTTTATTTAGAGGGAGACATCGCCAGTTTAAACTTTATATATATATATAGTATGACTCACAAAATATATCGAAGGGGAACTCATCAAAGTTTCACCGAGGACAACAGGAAAGTGAAAAATTGCGAAAGTCGCTCAGATAAAAGAGAAAAAAACCTTTATTACCAGATGAAATGAAGTAAAAATCTACAGAAAAATAGTAAAGGAAAAAAATCCAGAAGAATGAGAGATAATCGGAGGAAATAATAACATGGAAGAAGATGGAAACCCTCCGCCAGAAACGACGTACACCACTATCCCCACAGAACCACAGACAACACCACCTCCAATTTCCATTCCAGTTTTTGCACCAATCGAAACCGACTCTGCACCTTATCCCAACGTCTGCGATGACCCTGCAGACACACCGAAGAATTCAACGTCTGTAGAAACGGAGCTACACCAAATAAATATCGAAAGATATACACAAGAAATACTTCAAGCTTATAAGGCGATCAGGATGGAAAGAGAAATTTTATGGATGGATTTTATCACGGCATTTCGGCCTCAGGCAATAAAACTATGGAACAAAGGGAGTGTGATAAAATGGTACAATTATTTGGATCAGAATGGGATATATCTATCAAAAGGGAGAAAACTCACAAATATCAATCGATAATAGAAGTGCTATATCACGATAGATATTACCCAATGTTCGACTAGGAGACTAACGAAAACAAGAAGAGAAGAGAACTGGAGGAAGAAGAAGAGAAAAAGAAGAAAGACAATCAGATATCATTGCAGAAAAGGAGGAAGAATCAGAGAGACTGAAGAAGGAAGAAGAAAAGAAGACGGGGGATAAAGAAGCAAAGACGAGAAAGAAGATAGAGGAAGAAGTAATGAATGATCAAAACCAAGATGAATAAGGAAAGAGGAAGAAGGAAGAGGCCCAAACAAAAAAATCAGAAATGGATAAACTTGAGAAACGACGTTGAATGAGCACTACATTCATCCAGACCGTAGGCAGAAAAACCAGACTGAAAGAGGGATGGAGTACGACACCAAATCGGACCAATGCGGAACAAGGAGATATAATTCACGACCAGACACCCCAGAGGACGGCGTACCAAGTGATGATGATGATGATGATGATGATGATGATGATCCAAGAAGAGGGAGAAATGACAACAGCTCTGATGAACGAAGACGAAGGGGTTACCAATCCGAGAGAAACCAAAGGGACAGGTATGGAACCAGAAGAATCCCAGAGCAATCGCACAAAGAAAAGAGAAAAATAGGAATTAATGGACTAATGAGAGCGTTGGTGGGAAAGCCAATTTTCAAATGGAATAGGGCTGAGGAATTGAACAATACCATAATTGTATTTGATTCTCGCAGAAATGTGCGAAGTCAACGAAGATGAAAAACTTAATTCCGTTCCAGTGATGTTAGCAGGGGACACATTGAGCTATCACGCAACCAATGTAAAGGGCTGTACCAGATACGACGAAGCGATGGACAAAATAAATAGCTGATACAATAGAGAGGATAAAAAGGCGCGTATCCTCGCGACTTGGCAGAACATGACCCTCTCGAAAGCCATGGATGAAGATCCAGACGAATATGACGTTGGCGTGTTCAGAAAGTTCGCAGCGAGGCTCAGCTCACTCCAAAACCAGTTGAACGTATCATACAACACAGTATTCTTTCTCTGAGATGGTCTCTTAACAGCAGTAGATATTCCATCTATTAAAGCCCGACTTCGCGATCACATTCCAGAAACAAGCCAACAGGCGGTGATGAGAGTGACAAACCATCTTAGTGACACCAAAATCGATGCAGATAGCAGTTCAGCTTGTGCCATTGATTATGAAATGGACACCAAGTCCAACTATGTGCTGGAAAAATCATATGGCGGTGAAGCGAAGAATCCATCTAAAACCCCATGGTCAGACAACAGACACACCGGGGGAGACCACCATATCGCAAGAGACTCCGTCCAGACTGGATGAAACGAGTAAAGTGATGCTTCGTATGTGGCGAAAACGACAGAGCGAATCAAATACATAAGAGGGAGGATATAAACGAGGCTATGAACAGAATAAATAACGGCCACCCTCAGGCTCTATTAACTGTGGAATATCTTCTGTTGGTATTCAACATGATTGTTTCATCTCAAATATAGTGATGAAGAAGTAGAAGATACCAGATGGGTTGAAGATACCGATGGAGAAGCCGACGGGGAATTAGCTTTCCTGACCATTGAATCAAGAGAGATACTAGATGTCTCACTGTGCAACAATGCGTATATTCACGACAGGACTTTTGAACAAGACATTAGCGAAGCCATGGAAACCATGCATAGTAACTCCAGAGAAGAAGAGGATTGGAAGAAATTCAAAGGAATTACTATTGACACGACAGCCAATCGGAAATCCGTGATGTGCCTAAGCCAATACAAGGCATATGAAATCTAATTCGGAAAAAAGGTTCACTTCCGGCCTAAAGAAATAAAGGAATGAAAGCGATAGTAAGATACGGGGAGGTTGTTGGAGAAGCCACCATACAAATTCCATTTAAAAAGTTAAAGGTGATAATCGATGTTGATGTTGCTGTAATGAAAAACGACTGCCAATCATTGTTGAGTAATCTGGATATGATAATTAATGGTCTAGACATCAGTATCTAGGGCAACTACTTACACATAGGTCATCTTCCCGAACCACTTATACTCAAAAACGTCTTCTTCATGTATAAATGGACAGAACATGACACTCCATACTATTTATACACAGAAGATGAACTACAGAAGATCCACCAAAGCTTTGGTCACCCATTCATAAAGGCGACGCATGGCCTTTTGAAAAGAGCGAGCATGGATGAACTCGAAGATGGTATATCTAAACAGCTGAGGAAAATTGTAGAAGATTGAAAAGTATACCAAAGAAATGTTCCATCTACACGTAGGTTCAAGGTGACGGTTGAAACGAATGACTTCAGTTTCAATAATTGTATAGTCGTAGAAACCATGTTCTTGAAAGGAAGGCAGTGATCTAATCGGTGAATGAAAGTACGTAGATCCAAGCAGAGTGATTTCTTAAAACCCAAATGGCATCTCAGATCTGGAAATGCATCCAAAAGTTGTGGATATTGACCTACTTGGGACCGCCAGACTTCCTGGCAGTTGACCAAGGCAGCGCATACATATCAACAGAGACCAGATAAAATATGTAGGAAGAAGAAATTACATTCGAAACATCACCTATAGAAAACTCCGCGTCTATAGGAATCATTGAACGGTATCATGGACCGCTGCGTACAGCATATACGAAGCTGCGCCAAAGACTCTGAAATGGAGGAACAACCGACGCGGAATGCTTGCAAATGACAATTTATGCTGTAAACGTAACCATAGGACAAGAAGGTTTGTGTTCCGTGTTACTGGTATTCTAGCATTTCTGCGACCGGCGAGAACCTCACCTTCACCAAAGCAGTTTTAGCGGCAACTAGCCATTGAAGAAAAAAGCGTGCAGTGGAGTTAGATAAAGCCAAGAGAAGAATAACGTTCACGTTATGACATCCACAAAATACCAAGGAAAAGTAGCAAGCCATACAATTGCGAAATATGCCACCAGGGTCGCAAATGATGATATACCGTACAAAACCCAAGAGGGACCATTCAGATACATCTCTGCACACTTAAATACTGTCGTAGTTCAACTTCCAAGAGGTCGAAGAATATTTTGTAGTAAATGCGTGAAGCCGTACGTGAAACCATTATGGGGAAAGGAAATCGAAATAGATAGACGTAAAGAAACGGATATACAAGAACATGATAGTGACGCAGATGTAGCACACCTCACTACCCAATTTGATGGTAAAAAAGGTACACGTTGGTACACAAGCAAGGAAGGTCGCAGTATAAACGGGCTTATCTGAAGAGAAGGAATTTCAAGAGTCACGAAAAAAGGAGTTATAAGTTTTGATGAGGGACCGTACTTTCATAGCTATGCATGAATCCGAGGTGAAAGGGAATAACAGAATATTGGGATCCAGATTCATTGACGAGCTCAAGAAGGTTGGTGATAACTTAAAATTGAAGAGTAGACTAGTAGCTCAAAATTGTGCAGACGAAGAAGCTGAATATATAGCTACAAAAGTACCAACGATACAACGTTTATAAAAGCGTATCGCTCTTTCTTTTGCTGCATCAATTCTAAATATGGCCACCTATACCCGCGATACAACGCAGGCTTACATCCAATCAACCTCCCAACTTGAACGTGATGTATACATTCGTGCCTCCACTGAGCTCTGGTCACCACTAGGAAACATTTTGAAAGTAATCCAATCACTATATGGGATACCAGAATCCAACGTTTATTTGTATCTAACATATTCATCCCACCACAAAAATGTCGTTAACATGAAACGATCAACCTCGGACCCTTGCTTACTGATCATGAGACAAGATGGAATTCTAGATGGCTTAATCTTGCTCCAAGTGGACAATCTTTTGGATTAGGCAGCGAACGTTTCTTGGAAGAAGAGGAAAGAGCATCCATGGAATTCAGGTTCAAACCGCGCACGATGATAAAAGGAAATCCCGTTTCCTTCAATAGAATTCTAATAAAGAAGGAAGAAGGAAATAAGTTTTCCATATTAAAACCACATAAGATCATCAAGTTGACGACAAAAATGGACCAGAACGTATTCAGCAGCCAAAGAGCATCAGAACAATACATCGAAGTAAATGCACGACCCGATGTATGCGCAGCAGTACAGCCCATAGCTCCGGGGAACAAACCGATGACGGCGGACGGATACAAATCGTTCAAAAAGGCGATAAATTCCTCCAATACACCAGTAAACAAGGCCTAAACTATGTCCCACTCGACTTGAACTCGTCAAAAATTGTGCTGCTCATAGACGATTCGTTTGCCAACGACGCCGGAATGAAAAGTCAACTAGGGTATATCATATTGATGGTTTTTAAAGACGACAGATGTAATGTGTGGAACTATGTTAGCAACAGATGAAAAATGGTAGCAAGAAGTTTGATGGTTGCTGAGATACAAGCTCTAGTCCTCGGCTTGGACTTCGCGTTTATCATTTAGGATTTAGTTGACTAACTTCTCGGACGAAAGATGCGTATAGAAGAAATGATTGACTTGAATACTGTTTTTTACGGCGTTGCTAAAGACGGAAAGACGGAAAGACGACAATTACAAATTGACATCTTGGCTCTTGGACAGAATAATGACCTTGTTGAGCTTGAAAGAATCGCTGGATCCCCGGTCCAAGCAACCAGCGGGTTCCCTCCCAAAACCAGTGTTAACAAAAACATCCCCGCCATACCTAATCATGTGGAAGAACCTCTTACATCTGAAACCACATGGATGGGGATTTTCACAGGGAAGAAAACCGTCGAAGTGTCTATGATGACAACATCGAGCTCCGCATTAGTGCGAAAGATGCCAGGAAAGGAGATGGAAGTACGGGGATGTTGAAGTGATGAAAACAAGGGAAGAGGAAGGCAGAACGGGATGAGGGTAAGGCAAAGGGGATGAGGGTAGAGGAAGGCAGAGCAGAATAATTTTAAGGTAATGATGACGTGGGAAGAGGAAGGCAGAGCGGGATGAGCATATAGGTGATGGTGAGATGGAATAGGAAAGAGTAGAAAGATGAGCATATAGGCGTCGGAGGCAAGATGTTGGTGACGGCGGCTCTTGTGCAGGAAAGCGAAAGGGGCTAAAAACATTATCACGAAACGGGTGGTGATAACAGGACCGAGTGCGTGGCCTATGAGGGATAGGTGACTGTACAAGCCATGATAAAGCTGTACACACTGTAATCAGGATAATTTACAATAATTGCATTATCTTCAAAATTTCATGCACATAGTGGAATATAAATTAACTTCGATACAAGTATTGGATTTTGGAAGATTCCTCCGTAGCAATTTGATCACTCACTGACATTGAGAACATTCTACACGTGTAGTCTGTCTTGTCATATTTTGAAACCTGAATCTATTTAGTATAAATACAACTCTCACTTCGGATGGGGAGATCCAAAAATAAAACCTGTCGACATTTCACAACGATTATCATTCAAACATAATTTCTCAAAACCCGGAGCAACGCCCCACCTACTTCAAAAGACCCATCACCACGCCTGATGAGGAGTCAAGACTCTTCATTAGAGCAAGACGAGACCTACAGGCCACCTTAAAAGTTCCAACAATTGGGAGCTTTACGTAGTTATTAACCACAGCTCCAAGCACTTATTCTCGTGAAGGGACTTAGTCGTGTCAGAGAATTTGTCCAACTTCTCAACACATAAAACACTCGGTAATTGCATGACAATCATATTTCGTTAATTGCATAAAGTTGATATCCGCTTCCCTGTCCTGCGAACTTCTTTGTTACCATTGCGTACTATTTGGCCGACCTAATACTAACCATATTGTACTCTGGCATCGCTTTTGTAAATAAAACGTAACCTTTTGAGAAGTAATAATGTATTTGATTGTTTTGATTTGATTTAGATGTAGACATAGACAGAGAAAAATTGACGTACCGGAGATATGTATGATGTGATCAAGCAAACTGAAATTCCATCTTATCAAACATGAGGCAAAGAGACTACCTAATCGGAAACAGCAAAGAGCCATCAAAAGAAAACGGAGGATGTCTCAGCATGTGAGGATGGTAGATATGAATGCGCTGTCCGTATATAAATTAGACAAAGGTCTAGAAAGCCACCAGAAAGAACTAAAAAATAATGGCGAGGAAAAGAAATGTCAAAGCGATGAATTTTAATTTGAACATATCCTCAGAACAACAAAGCCTAGCTGATTTTTGTTTCCCCAAAGGGAAAAATGTACACCGTGTCTCACAGATTATTAACTTCTGTGATGGGCAAACGGAGAGGAGCAGATATTTTTGCAACGAACTAACGGTTGCATAGTCATGCGTCGACTTGCTGGTCCCTGTCGATGAAGGTAAATCGAAATTACATTCTAAATGCGGGACTATATTCTTTTGGAGGTGTTTTGGAAAGCAGTTGAGTCTTTTATTGACACTTATAGAGAACTTATCACTACCCTTAGATATGATTTGCTTAACGATCTTGAAGAGGACTACGCTAAATTCGTCCACTAAAATGGTGCACCGCTCTACAATTTGGCTAGATTCATTGATTGTACCAAAATAGCAATGGAGCGTTTAAGCGGACCTGGAGCAAACCAGCGGACTTGTTACAGTGGACACAAACGGTACCACTGTCTATTGTATCAAACTAATACAACCCTTGGCGGGCTTATTTTCTATTTGTGCGGTCCAAAGGTAAGAAGACGTCATGATTTGACGTTGTATAGGCAGAGTCGCCTCGATGCTGAACTACAGAAAAAGTTACAAATCATCGAAACGAAGTACTGTACCTTTGGAGACGCTGCTTACATTCTACGACCATGAATTCAAATTTCTTATCCACCAAACCTTGGAAGTATACAGAAACATTTGTATAACGTAACAATGAACGCAGAGCGTGTTGCTGTTGAATGGTCTTACAAAAACCTCAAGAAAACGTGGACCCAGATGAGCTACCAGCGTCTGTTAAAAGTGCGACAAGCACCAATCGCATTGATATTTGAGGCATCTGCGCTATTGTGGGATTTCAAGGTCTGTCTCGGGAACGGTGGTCAAAGAGGTAGTATTTTCGAATTCCATCCACAAACTTTGCAACATATATGAAAATCAACTTTTATTAAAATATCTACATGAATCTCTTCGCAATTGCAGCGAAGGCTAGACTGTTCTGTTTTGTTCTTCTATACCAGATTTACGTTCCTATTTATCCATTTCTAAACGATCCTTATCCTTTTACAACATATCATAATCCAACTGTAGACGTCTCTATTGAACATTCTCCATCCGAAACCTTCTCTCTTGAATTGATGCATCCCTTTCCGACTTACGTTCATATTTCATTCTTTCTAATGCGAGGTAGTCAATTTCCATCTCAAGTCGTTTTGCAGTAGTATCCTTTTGAACTCTCACATGTTCTGTCATTTTTTCTTGGTCTTCATCGTCAGAATCTTCCGATGTATTCCGTTTCCTTGAAGTGGGTGTTCTTTTAGTTGGTGTAATGTGCCCTATTCTGTGCTTCATCGCAGATCCTCTCAATTGTTCGCGACTTAATTTTAAACGTTCAAATAGACCTGTTTTTCGTCGCGATCTGCCCGATGTTTTTCGTCGAATTAATGAACCGCCTGTGTTATGCCGTCAAGCAACATCTCACGTTCACCTCGAACTTCAATTATTCCACTAGCTACTGGATTACGAGTCACCGTAATGCGATCGCCGGAAATTATTTACTTCTATCAATTGTTTTCACTCTTCCAATTTGGCTGTGTCACATTTTGGAACACGTTAAGTGGAACTGACGTCAGGAGGACGGCCAGTGTGTCCAGGAATTTTATTTTTGCTTCTTCGTGCGCAGCAAGATGGGAATCGGTGCATAATGCTGCTTTAAGCAATTGTATATGAAGAGAATTTGTGAAACGTACTTGCCTCTTTGGTGCCTGGTTCGTACCGTCATCCTAGGATTCAATAACATCCGCTCAGTTCATTCCATTATTTTGTTGATCGATAATCACTGCTGCATCATCACGCTCCATCTTGCCTGTAGTTGTCTTTTTTTTTGTTCCAATTAGATCATTAGATTTTTATCGGTTGTTTGGGAAGGGTTTTGGTTGTATTTTTGTCTGTTGTGGGCGTAGAGGAACTGAGTAGGAGTCTCGAACCAAAACAGACGAGAAAAATAGGTGCAGGGCCGACCAAGTCCTGCTATGTCTCCAATTACAATTCGGTTCATGGCAACTAATGCCGATGTACATGCAATCCATTCGTTTCTTTTGGTCATTATTGTTTCCTCAAAAAAAAATCCCATTTTTTGTGTTTAATTATTTAGTGAATCGACTTGATTAAGTGGAATAATGGATTACAAAATGATTAATTTTTGCATTGTCATATACCCATGCATGTTTTGCGCACGTGCATCAAGTCACATTTAAGTGATATAATTTAACCAAAACTTTTTGAGATCTTCAACTAATACTCTAATTAATTTTTGAAGATGACCATTTATAATAAATCCGCAGCCATTTGTCGGAGAGGGAGTTTGGTAGTAACGCGCACGGTTTTCGTAGGGTGTTTCGCAGAATCGTGGTCCTTTTTTACTATGTGTTCCTTGAAAAGAATAGAACAATATGAAATACTCAATCTGCCGCCAAACCGAGAAATGCCATGTGTATGAGGCATTTCGAAACATTAGATTAATTACAGTCGGGATACTGTACTTCTGTGCTTTATACAGTGGTAGCCGATTGGCTAAAAAGCCTGAAGTGCAAAGTCGAGATAGCCGTTTCAAGTCCCACCGAGGACTTTTCGCAGATTTCTCGTCTATCATTCTAAGTAATAGCTTAAGAATGAAAGGCAATGGATAATAATTTTTGCCCCAAGTGATACTCGTGGTCAAGGAGGTTGTGTTTTTTGGAACGGATAGGCGTCAGCGATCGGTGAACCATTTTTGTAAAGGGAATGTTTTTTGGGTTTTATTGTTTAAAATATTCGTAAAATAGCAGTCAGTTCCCTACCACGAATATGTCTTTAAACTTTTGCTTTAATATATACATTGCTTAAACACGGCATGCCTATCTTAAATTCATTTGAATCAGAAAAAAACAAAACTATTTTAATGTTAATGATATCACCACGATTGGCCCCAAGGTAATTAACGTCATAAAATTTTCTTGGTGGAATAATTAGTTGATTAAATCCTATATCGATAATTGCGTAATCCATAAGTAATTTAAAATATGTAAGTCTTTTGTATAAACAAGAAACAATTTAAGTTATTGAATATTGTGTAAAATGCTGAAAATAGAAGAACAGTTTTACTAAAGTAATATAATTATGCTATGTAGAGTATTCTCAAGAAAAACCTCATTTATAAAAGTATGAAAGAAAAACACATATTTGATAGCCTACCATACTTATAGAAGTAACCATCAAAAATAAAACCATCAACACATAAAATACTGTCGCCTTTCTTTAATTTAACATATAATTGCCCAGGAACTAGGTGATTTTGTCTTGCTTCATTCAAAAAGAAAGCGCCATACTGTTCGGACTGTATAATAATAAACTATTCATTACAATCATTAAAAGCGTATACTATACAACCACACTGATTAATAATTAGACATGTTTCAAGTGAATGCCCGTAAATAATGAAATTGAAATTAGTTCTAGAATACTTTTTACCTAAATCAAAATAATATTTTAAATCAATAAGCGCATAAATATGAAGTTACTTGATTATTCCTGTTAAATTCAACGGCATATCTAGTTAAATGATGAGTTCGAATAAAAAATAGTAGTTTATTTTGATTCAGTGTATCGCCGATCGATGAACTCAAATCAAGTTTTGATCGCTTCAAAATCTGATATAATCTTGCAGATGGAGTATGTGTAAACTGGAGGTACATTTTTTCCAACTCCGCTATTGTGGAGAGTATTGATTTGATTGATGGGACGATATAGGAATGATGTTTGATAAAATAGATTTGCAGCTCCCAGGGTTGAGCTATACATTTTAAAGCATTATCATTATAGTAGAGGATCAACTTGTGTTGTCGCATGACGTTAAGACCTATCAGCAGAGAGATGTCAATCCGCACCACGGATATTGGTATTTCCAGAAATGAATTATTCAGTAACGGAAGTCCAGCGATAACTATTCCGCAGCTTTCGTGGATGGATTCCCCCCAAGGGAGTGAGTATTTTTCCTTTTTTGACGTTGCTTCTACTCTGAATTTATTTCAATACGCTAAAAGTTGTGGTCGCCCAATCGTTGAAACCGCCGCGATGGAGTCTACACAGAATCCGAGGAATGACATGGATTCCGTAGTATTATTTGGTAGAGATGCGGACAGCATCGTTCGTGTTTGTATTTCATGCAATCGTTCATTATGATTAATTGTCAAAATCTTTTCATCGGAACTTTCGTCATTTCGTGTCGGGTTCTTTCGGGATATTAAAAACATATTATCTGGTTCCGAATTAAATGAAGATGATGTTGGTATTTCTATTGCAGATTCCAGTTAATTCGCTTTTATTGATACGGATTGATGTGTCGAGGCGCTGCGTTAACTTGTTGCGTATCGTGAGTTCACTGATTTCCAGTTGAATGATGCTGTTCCAATTTGGGATTCGAAGTCGAATTGATGGAGTTGAGATTGAGATGTTCAGCCATGTAAACTGCTTGAATTAAAGCGTGAGTTAATACCGACGAGAGTAATTCACTATAGTGAATTTTCGATATTCCCTTTTTAAAATCATGTTCCCTGGCCTTCGCCTTTTCAGAA
Source organism: Odonthalia washingtoniensis (assembly GCA_032358235.1). NCBI lineage: Eukaryota > Rhodophyta > Florideophyceae > Ceramiales > Rhodomelaceae > Odonthalia > Odonthalia washingtoniensis. The sequence continues at coordinate 23,402 of JAULBU010010824.1, forward strand.
AATTTCTTCTCATTTCTTGGTTTGGGCGCCTCTTTTGATAGCGTACTTCTTCTTCACAGTTGAAGCATATGATTTCACGTTTCGGTTTGCACCGGCGTTGGTGATACAGTTGATTGTAGCGATTGTGTCGATTATTGTTATAAGAACGATATTTGGGCCGATAGAAACGCTGTTGTCCCGTGAAATGTATGCTCCTCTGTTGTTATTGCTCACTCTGCGATGAGTTACTCGAATCACTGGAAGAGTTACGTGTCTGAACGAGGATTTCATCGTATTTTGCATACCTTCCTACATTATTTGTTACACAGTTCAAACAAGGGGCCCTTTCAGTTTTGTAACTGTATTTATTTAATGATGAAGATCCATAGTCATTTATAGATACGTATATCTTATCGCATAGCGTCATAAAATCTTACGGTATTCACAGACGGCCCTTCGCAATTTTCGACCATTCGTAGTCTTTTGTTGCCC
>JAULBU010010835.1:0-23869 GCA_032358235.1 Odonthalia washingtoniensis
TACCAAGTAAGCTGTGCACTCTTCCAAACCCATCCAGATGGGGGACGAAACCCTATCGGGTATTGGTCCCGTTCATTGAACCAAGCCGAGGAGGGTTATTCAGCAACCGAAAGAGAATGTCTCGCCGTTGTGTGGGCTCTAAAAATTCTCCGTCCATACCTTCTCTACGAGAGGTTCATCATTTACACAGACTACGCAGCGCTTGGCTTGTTGCTAACAATTACTGATCCATCAGCAGACTCATGCGATGGCCGTTACGACTCGCTGAATTCGATTTCCACATACAGTACAAAACTTGTAAGACTAACACGCAAGCAGACGCATTATCCCGCCTTCGCACATCTGCCGAAGCAATTTCGGACGACGCTGAAGATCACCCGACATTCACCATTCAAGAGGATAATCACACAAACCAGGAGACCTACTTCCTGTCGCTCAACAACGCCCATACACACGATGGTTATACACGTGTAACAAAAAGTTTTTTTGCTCCACGTGTACAAGAAAGGAATTGCAAAATGGCAGATGACGATCACCAACTGGATGACAACAATCTGGATGACTTCCCCGCCGACACGGTGTGCGCAACCTTACCGGCTCCAACAAAATAGGGCCCGTTATTCCAACAAATCTCTCTAGAGAAGCTGATCATCACGCAACAATCGGACGCCTTCTGTCTAACCATACGTCAAAAACTTGATGGGGGTTGGTGCTAGCCTTCGGCTTCAACGATGACGGATTAATTATCCGGAAAGCTGAGAACGGATCTCAAATATTCATCCCTCATGCCTCAAAGGCAAGAGTATTGCACATACACCATTACGCCAGACTCGGCGGTCACCCAGGGGGCAGGAAACTATACCAGACAATATGCCGTCATTTGTACTGGCCTGCATGCGCAGTCTATTGCTACGCCACTGCACGGCGATGTCCAACTTGTGCCCACAAACGGATTAAACTGCGTAAGAACGCAACGAAAATTCAACTATTTCCGGCAGAAGCACCACTCAAGTCTGTATCCATCGACGTCTTGGGTGAACTCACCAAAACCGCACGCGGCAACCAGTATATGCTGGTAATATCAGACCGCTTCACGAAACTAACCAAGACCGTCCCCATGAAGGATTTGTCAGCAGCCGAAGTGGCTAATCTCTTCGTGAATGAATAGGTCTTCAACTATCGGACCCAAAGGAACTAATCTCCACACCTCCAAGTTCTTCCAAGAAGTTTGTCAGATCCTGAACATACACAACGTCTTCACCACAACTTACCATGCCCAAACGAATGGACAAGTCGAAAGATACAACCGGACGATAAAATCCGCGATACACAGCTACTTGGGGGATCACCCAGAGGATTGGGACCTCTATACGGGTGCGCTAACATACGCCTATAACAGCCAAACACACAGTTCAACAGCACTAGCACCGTTTGAACTGGTATTATCACTCCCGCACCAGCATTAGCGTTGAAAGCAGAATTCTCAAGACCACAAACGCCAAAGGTGGCCAGGGACACCTGGAGGACATGGTTGGGATCGACCCTTCGTAAAAATAAGGGGAAGCTCGACCAAGCATAGGCCCGTTACAAACGTAGCTACAAGGTCCGACTGAGGCATCAGGCGGAGAAAATCTTACCAGGAAACTGAGTATTCCCCAACGACGACCTTGAACCCGAACAGGAGAATGAAATCAGATCCAAAAACATGGAAGACGATAACAGCAACTCGGAACAAATCGAGGATGAACAGACCCCGCGAGGGGAAACAGACCCACACTATGAGATAGTGAACAACGACAAACAGTCGGAAGAAACAGAAGAATATGTCATCGATCGGATAGTGGACCACGGCATCAACAACGACAAACAGCACCCAAACGCAAAAATAGGAGATTTAACTTACCGAGTGCGATGGTACGGCTACACACCGGCTGAGGATACCTGGGAACCCATCAGGCACCTTCCGAGGAACAAGTTAGTGAGCTACTATACAATGAAGAAGATTGAGTTGCCGGCCGAAATAAACAACTCAATCAGCGGATAGAATCGGATTAAATATTCCTCAAAACTGGTGATCAGAACATAAAAACAAAGAAAACGATGAAAAAATGAAAAAGTCAAAAAGTCAAAAAGTCAAAAAGTCAAAAAGTCAAAAAGTCAAAAAATCTGGCAGGAAAGTGTTGTTTGGACAATACATCTATCTTTGATTATACAATGGTATTCACACCTGTGGAATTCACGTTATAGCACTACAGATGAAAAAAGAAAAAAGTCAAAAAGTCAAAAGTCGAAAAAATGAAAAATGGAAAATGAAAATGCTAGTAGAGAAATTGGACCTGGATTTCAGTATCAATGGGATAGTAACGCTATACGCCATCGTGTATGTTACAATATCATTCACATTGGTAACATAATATAATACAATAACGTATATTATTAGTTATTTTTCAGGTGCTCAAATTGGAATAAATGTATAATAAAATTATATATTTGCTCCACGTATACAAGATATTGCGAAAGGCATATATCTCGCCGTATGACGCCAAAATGACAACAACGGTGACAAATCAGGACGAACAAACCATCCGCATCGGACACAGACTAAAACCCAACATAAAACATCACATCCATAAGGAGGGAGTGGCGACTCGCGACTTTTCGGCGCTTTCAACATTCAACCTAACAAATGCAATTTTCTGGAACAGTCAACACTACACTATTGATCGTCTCCTCAAAACTACACTCTGAATCACTAAGTCCTGGTTCAGCACGACAAAAATTATCGCTACTTCATAAGCGGCGGAACAATACCCCTCCCGAACAAGTGGCAGCATAATACGCAAAACGAATAAATTTATCTGGTCATGAATCAACAAAAACACTGAACATCAAACTCTAAAAGAGGTAGCTAAATAGCTGATACGAATTAAAAACCCGGTGAAAACAAACAAACAAGATCAAATCTAAGAAAGACGACTGTGGAGATAACCGCGTAACTCAACCCAACTCCCTGTGAGGTAACGATGATCGTTACCTCACAGGAAGTTGGGTTGAGTTACGCGGTTATCTGACGATGGTCGTCAACTCCGGCCTCACGGAGAAACTGCCTGATCCCTCCAGTATCATAGTTGGTACCAACACTCCCGGACGCTGGAGGCGGATTAGAAACAACTACAGAAGCAGGACCAAGAGCCACGAATGATTCCACATACGAGTAAATCGAACGCTCCGATTCCTCCATCTAGGCATTGTCATTATCCAAATAATCAACACTGCTCTACGCGACACGTTCATCACCCTCATCACGGTTATTACTGACAGAAGTGCCAACCCAACCATCTGGGACAGCGTCAAAGTCAACACCCAGCGGATGACCCTCAGAAATCAGCGCACGCTGCCTAGCAGAAACACGCTTAGCTTCCGATTCACCAATAGCATTAAGAGCGAAGGCATCGTAATACAACCGGTAATCTCTGAGACGAACACACCTGGGTGAATTATCTTCTTTTTTCTCCCCAGGTGCACGCCACATGGGCGAAAGTTGGTTAAAATCCGTCGGCTCGATCACACGTAAGAGACGAAGGTACTCGTAAACATTTTCTTGATTGACAAGAATGGGTGCGAGGTCAAGCTCCCGACTGAATGCAATCGTATGTGGAGAAACGGCCCAAATCCGTAAATTATCACACACTTCCGGAATAAGGAATGCCGCAGTCTTAGCCACCATTTCGGTGTAAGAAACAACCCACCACCCGCTATCGGGGTCACTATGCATCTCTGACCAAATATAGGAAAAGCACGGAAGAATTTCAACAAGGCACCCTCTGGAGACCTCAACGCAACCCCAGTTCTTGGTTAACTTCACCCAACCATTTTTACCTGTGTCGAGGCGGAGATGAAGATGCGTAACGCATTGGTAGGGAACCGCAAAACCGTACGTCGACCTAAATCGACGTTCGTCTCTAACTATGACCTTCCAGCATGCGGAGTTCTTGCGGAAATACCAAAATTTAGCCTTAACGGAGGGTTTCATGAATATCATAGCCTCATTTGAAACGATGAGTTTTCCTCGCCAGCCTTCCAACATCTCGGCTGTAATCTTATCGATATTTTGTACATACTATATTTCTCCTTGGGTGTGATATAGGAAATCCGCCTGGATATTGTCTGGAAGTGGCGTAAACGTCAAGAAACGGTTCAGATGGGCATGGGCCGCCTTGGAAAAATCCGTACGAACATCAGACACGGTTCGGCCGCTCCCAACCCGGAAGTCGTCGTCATAACAACATAATTGTCTCCGCCAAGATTCGGTCTGCATCGCCGTTAACGGAACACCCGTGAAGAAAACCGTTATATGTATAACGTGGAATTATCAATCCATCCAGGACGGTGGCCTTATTGAACCACAGGGACGCCTCGTAAAGTTCTGGATGATCAAAAAGACCGAGATCGTCATACGCGATTGGTGCCGGGTACGACTTGTTCGCAACAGCCAAGAAGCTGGTCTGTCTCCTCTCCTCCTCTTGAGGTATATTCGTCTCAACAGCTGGGACGGGGATAGGTTGTACAACCGGCGTAAACGGATTACTAGTTTTCATTCCACGGGTGGAAACAGGGGCCATCCCTGCGTCTGGCGCATTGGTTAGTACGGTTGAAACCGGCTGATTATTAGCCCCACTAGATGTAGGTGTGAGGGTCACAGGAGAAGTCGCCCCGTTTGCGGAAGTCACACTCGCTGAAAGATGGTCAGCAGAATTTGTTATCTCTCGTGTTCTAGGCAGAGGAGAATTGTTACCGTCACTCATGACGCGAAGTAGAGAAAATATCACGGATAATTTCGGTAGATAACTGACGGCAAAAAATGAATGGGCAGAAAAAGGGATGAAAAATGGATAAAATGGAATTAATTGTTCCATTGATGACTTTCACAGAGTGCTAGACCCTTGAAAAGGGGGTCGTGTGGTGCAATTCGTTTTTGGAGAAGTGAATATTTTATTGACTTTTGCCATATTTTTTCTTTTGTGTAGGACCACAATTTTTTGGTAGCTTTTCACAATCGCCACGTGAATTTAGGACATTGTTTTCCATTACACTGTACTGGTGGCTCCTGTTACGCTACCTTGTACAGTTCGCTCCCCTGCCACTCGACAGCAGGTGGAACCTACTTAAGAGGTTTTTGCGTGTGCCTCTCTTCAACTCTAATACAGACAAGCATTTCTCAGACATCATATGCCCCCGAACTTGCATTCGGGGCGATGACAAAGATCGTTCGGCTCTGGCAGAACATCCGCTGCTCCAGCATTAGTCAATTCCCCCGCTTTACAAGCGTGTACAAGAACCATGGACCATTAGCCGCGTCATCACGGGTAACCGCTCCAACCACCTCCTTCCTCACGGAGTAGACATTGGACCATCGGGCAATCATTTAGGCGCGCATCCGCCATCCATCTGACTCACGTCGTCATACAACTACACCGGCGTCTTACAAACACCGGGACGACAGCTAGCTACTTACTCAGCATCATCCTACCTCCTCTTCTATTGATGGAGTGCACTGCCGACACGAGCTACCGTGAAACGAGGACTCCAAACACCCTTAGTGCCGTTTTCCATCCTTCCTTTCCATCGGCCGGATCCCGAAGTTTGCCCGATTATGACTCAACTTTGTGCGAAGAAGATGATGAAACTACGGAACTCGACCCGGACGTAATAGATCTATCCGTGCTGTTCTTCGAACGTGAAAAGGTCCGAAGCACTGAGGACTGACCTCGTTTAAACCATCAAACCAGGCATCAGGCTGGTTGATGTCCTATCGATACTATTGTTTATCTCACACACGGGGCGGGTGCGACAGGGCATCGACTGGAGAGATACGCAGACACCTCAAGATTCTGGAACTGACAATGAAATAACACTGCCTTTCGGGCGATGATCCAATACTGGTTTTCGACTTCCTCTCGAGAATGGTGGAAGAATGTGACATACTCGGTCTGACCAAGGCCCAGGCTTACGTGGTTCTTCCTCAATTCCTTACAGGAAAATCCACGAAACAATTCCCATCAACAAGAAACGGAGCTCGCTCCGGAGGTATTACTTGCTGACATGAAGCCGTCAAATCGTTGTTGCGTACGTACGACACAACCGCAGACATACGTGAAGCTGTAAATACATTACGCGGAACTCGTCAGTTAATCAATGAATCCGAACAGGCCTTAGCGTCTAGGTTAAACGACGCAGCATATCGCTGTGATAAAGTCCATGACGAGTTTGAAAAGATGACGTTCTCTGTAGGCGGACTGGCACCAACAACCCATACTGTTGTTGCGCACTTCCGGGAAAACGAATCCTGTCAGGAGTTAGCTTTAGACAGACATGTTCAGTATGCCCAGTACCAAGGTGACGCATACAGAGCACAACGCCTTGTAACGTGTAATTCAACATTACCTTCTGGGGGGATTGAAAACATTACGTGAAGTACACTTTGTGGAAGAACTAGCTGATCAACAATCGGCCGATACCGAATACAGCATGGTAGTAACATACAATTCGGTGGACACAAACTACTTACCATCCACGATAATGGAAGAAGAATCCAACTTGTACGCAATTACAGTCAGAACAGGATAAATTAACTTTGGTGGACGCTCTTCGACCTCCAACCGTGTGGAGTGGACCGCCAACAAACGAAGTGACCAGACACAACAACCATTGATTTGTCACCAATGTTATGAATTCAAGCACATTTATACGAAGTGTCAACTCCAATTCTCTGAAATGGAGCAGGTTATTACCAACTGTGACAAGTTGTCAACAGCACAGAAGACTCATGTGACGGATACAGCATACGGCATGGAAAAACTGGCATTAACCGCACGCCAGCAGAACAACAACCTTCAGACAGGGGAAGATGTTGCCAAAAACAGTGAAAAGACCCAATTAAACTAACCCGGGGACTTACCGAAGCTTTTTCTTTTGTAGTAAAGAAAATCCTGAGTCGCTCAAAGACTCATTCAAAAATTCCTCTTGTCCATGTTATCACTTTCGTCGTATCAAAAACACCATTACCAACGAATAGTTTCGGTTGTCTCCAACGCACATGGCGAAAAGTAACCAGTACAAGCACTCAGGGAGCGGTCTTCGTATTAGCCAGACGCAAATATCGTGTCTATGCCAATCTTGGTCTTACATTACGTTCAACAAAACGGTTTTCTGCAGTCTTGGATACCGGTGCCGGTTCCAGTTTCATTAGACGCTCCGACCTACCCTATGGATTGGAGAAATTTATCAAGCTCCTCAAAGGGTCAACCAACATATGAGACGCTAACAACAGACCTCATAATATGGCAGGGACGAAAATATTAGCTGCACAACTCGGATCGAGTCGGAGATAGTGACCTTCTACGTGACCGATCGACTAGCGACGTCGGTCATACTCGGTTGTGATTTATTCGACAAATATGTCTATTCAATCCGCCCGCGTAAGCGGTTAGTTGAATTTGTGGACGGTGCCACAGTTCCGATAATTCGGAAACCTAATAAGAGACTCTTGAACGCTCTGCCGCTACCTGAAGAGCAGGAATACATACCCGCCAAGAGGAGGACTTTGCCAAAGATACATGTAGCAGGAAAGACGGTAATACAACCGAAAACGCAAACCTGGGTTCCGGTCACAACGGCTCGCCAAGGATTAATCCTCGTGTCACCAACACTACGCCTCTACGACAACCACTTCTGTCTAACGGGCGCAGGAATAGCCGATGTAACCGACGAAAAACCTTTCCGGATATTAGTTGCCAACTTTAGAGAACACCCAAAGATCCTGCTTATAACTCAACATATTGCTAACACAAGTCCGCACCCCACCTCGCTCGTCGAGTCAAATATTCTCACACCAAAATGCTCGGTATAGTCCCTCAGTCGGAATCATCACAGCGATCACCTCCCTTGTTTCGGGTGCGCCAGAAATTCGCCAAAAATATGACGTTAATTAACAAACATCTCGCGAATTTACGTGAGTCACACATGGACCAAGACGAAACGCCTACGAAAGCTGCAGACATACCCCTCGGAGTACCTAAGAGACACCATGAAAAGATCACGTATATGTTGACAAAGCAGGAACCAATGTGGCTCTCAAAGTTGGGGATGATTAATGTCACCTAACACGCCATCGACCTCATGACCGGCACAAAGCCGTTCAAATCACCACTATATCGGGCAGGATCAAAGACTACGGAACTCGAACAATTTATGGTTAACAACAGCTCAAAGCCGGAGTGATCGAACCTGCTTATTGTGAATTGGCAGCACCTGTCCTCTTCACGCCCAGGAAGGAAGGTAAACTCCGATTTTGTATCGACTATAGAAAGCTTAATCAAGCTTCCGTGAAGGACATCTACTCACTTTCTCGTATGGACGAGTGTATTGACTCACTTGGAGATGCCAAGACTTTTCAACTTTGGATGAATATTCTGGCTATTGGCAAGTACCAGTCAAACCAGCTGACAAACCAAGTACCACGTTTTTATGCCACTCGTATCAATACAACCGAATGCCGTTCGGTCTCACAAACTTTCTCGCAACATTTCAACCCGCGTTAGACCTCACCCTAACCAAGTACAATTGGTGGAATTTTCTGATATACCTCGAAGACAGTTTTATATACTCTAAGTCAGTGGAGGAACACATCAAGCATGTGGACGAAATCTTAACCTGCCTCCCAGCAGCCGGTATCACCTTGAAAATCAAGAAATGCCATTTCTTTACGAGTACCGTTGAGTACCACGGTCACGTTATCAAACCAGGTGAACTGGAAATATATCCAACAAACACGGAAGACCTCCGTAAAGCAAAGTCACCAACGTCAAAGACGGAATTGAGATCCTTCCTTGTACTGTTAAACGTTTACAGACTGTTCATACCAAGATTCACTAACGGAAAGTCAAAAATTGAAGAACTGTTGAAGAAGAATAACCCCATCTCATTCGAACTGAATAAGGAACAACTCCAATCCTTCCACTCTTTAATATAGGCCGCTTGAACCCCGCCTATACTGGCGTTACCTCAACTAAACCTCCCGTATTCCGTCGACACAGACGCAATCAACTACCAAGTAGGCTATGCACTCCTACAAACCTACCCAGATGGGGAACTAAATCCTATTGGGTATTAGCCTCGTTCATTCAACGAAGCTGAGAAGGTATATTCAGCAACCGAAAGAGAATTTCTCGCCGTTGTGTGGGCTCTAAAACTTTTCCGTCCATACCTTCTCTACGATAACTTCATCGTTTTCACAGACCACGCAGCGCTTGGCTGGTTGCTAACAATTACTGACCCATCAGGCAGACTCATACAATGGCTGTTACGACTCGCTGAATTCGATTTCTACATACAGTACAAAAATGGTGAGATGAATAGGCAAGCAGACGAATTATCTCGCCGTCGAACATCTGTCAAAACAATTGTGGACGACGCTGAAGATCTCCCGACATTCACTATTCAAGAGGATAATCACACCAACCGGGAGACCTCCTTCCTGTCACTCAACAACGCGAATATACACGATGGGAATACACGTGTAACAAAAAACTTTTTGTTCCACGTGTACAAAAAAAAATTGCGAAGTGACGGATGACGGTCACCAACTGGATGACAACGATCTGGATGACTTCCCGCCGATGTGATGAGCACAACATTACCAGATCCCACAGAATCGGACCCGGTATTCCAAAAAATCTCTCTAGAGGAGCTGATTATCACGCAACAATCGGACGCGTTGTGTCAAACTTTGCGTCAAAAACACGATGAGGAAGTGGTGCTAGCCTTCAGGTTCAACGGTGACAGATTAATCATCCGGAAAGCTTAGAACGGACCTCAAATAGTCATTCCTCATGCCTTAAAGGTAAGAATATTGCACATACACCATTACGCTAGACTTGGCTGTCACCTAGGGGGCAAGAAACTGTACCAGACAATACGTCGTCATTTGTACTGTTCATTGCTACGCCACCACACGGAGATGTCCAACTTGTGCCCACAACCGCATTAAGCTGCATAAGAACCCACCGCAACTACAATTATTTCCGGCAGAAGCACGACTCCAGTCTGTCGCAATACACATATTGGGTGAACTCATCAAAACCGCAAGTGGAAACCAGTATATACTGGTAATATTAGACGGCTTCACGAAACTAACCAAGACCGTTCCCATGAAGGGGATGTCAGAAATCGAAGTGGCTAAGAATTTCGTGAACGAATGGGTCTTCAACTATGGGACCCCAAAGGAAGTAATCTCCGATAACGGAGGATTCTTTACCGCCAAGTTCTTCCAACATGTTTTCCAGACACAGAACATACACAACTTCGTCACCTTGACCTACAATGCCCAAAACGAATGGACAAGTCGAAAGATACAACCGGACGATAAAGTACGCGATACGCATCTATCTGTGGGATCAAGAAAAGGCTTTGGACCTCTATAAGGGTGCGCTAAAATACGGCTACAACTGCCAACCACACAGTTCAACAGCACTAGCACCGTTTGAACTGGTATTATCACGCCCGCCACCAGCATTGGAGTTGAATGCAGAATCCTCAAGATCACAAACTCCAAAGGAGACCAGGGACACCTGGAAGACATGGTTGCAAACAGCCCTCCGTAAAACGAAGGGGAAGCTCGACCAGGCACAGGCTCGTTACAAATGTAACTACAACGCCCGACTAGGGTGGCAGACGGAGGAAATCTTACCAGGAGACTGGATATTCTTATGCGTCGAACGACTGGATGAACGGGAACACCACCACAAACTGGCTGCGGTAGCTGACGGCCCGTATAAGCTTAATGATGTAACAGTAAATACAGTTGTAATAAAACGACCCGACAGGTCTGTGGAGAGAGTTTGATGATCACATGTAGTCCTGGAACCCGATCCACGCACTCTAGAAGAAATTCAACAAGGAATACGTCCACTAACGGACTAAGAATTGACTCCGAAGTCATACCGAACTCCGGAGGAGGACAAAAACCGGGAACTATCCCATTCAACAAACATGACTTAGGACGATAACGAAAACCATAAAGTCCTTAACGACGACCTTGAACCCGAACAGGAGAATGAAAGTAGAAAAAAATCGTAAGTGAAGATAACAGAAACTCGGAACAAACAAAGGATGAATACAACCCGCGGGAGGTCTGCTCACCCTCGGTTTAAACAGACCCACACCATGAGATAATAAACAACGAACAACAGTCGGCAGAAACAGAAGAATACGTCATCGAACGGACAGTGGACCACGGCATCAACACCGACAAATAGCACCCAAACGCAAAAATAGGAGAAAAAACTTACTGAGTCTGGTGGTACGGCTACACACCGGCTGAGGATACCTGGGAACCCATCAGGCACTTCCTGAGGAACAAGTTAGTGAGCTACTATAAAATGAAGAAGATTGAGTTGCTGACCTATATCAACAACTCAATCACCGGATAGAGTCGACTTAAATAATCCCTAAAACGGGCGACCAGAACCTTGAACAAAAAAATGAGAAAAAAGCTGGCAAGGCACCTGGATGTTAGTGTTGGTTGGACAGTAGCGCCATCATGGATGTTAAAATGTCATCCACATAGGTAATGTAGACTTTATTTTTAGACACTGAAATAGGTATACACGTGTAACGAAAAGATTTCTTGCTCCACTTGTTCACCCAAAAATTTGAAAAAAGTGAAAAAGTGAAACAATCTGGCAGGGCCGTGTTGTTTGGACAGTAGCTCCATCGTAGATGATACAATGGAATTCACATCCGTAATATAGACGATATTGCACCATTGATGTAAAAAAGTGGAAAAGTGGAAAAGTGAAAACAATTGCTGGTAAGAAAAAGGAAATTGGACCTGGATTTCAGTGTTGATTGGACAGTAGAGCCAAAGTTGATGTAACAATGTCATTCACATTGGTGATATAGACGTTATTGTTTAGACGCTCAAATGGGAAGACAGGTGTAATGAAAATATTTTTTTCTCCACGTGTATAACAAATTGCGAAACGAATATAACTCACCGCATGGCGGCAAAACGACAACAACGATAACAAGGCCGGCCGAACAAACCATCAGCATTGGATGCAGACTCAAATCCGACGGTACACACCCCACCCATGCGGGGGGGAGCGGTGACTCGCAAATTTTCGGCGCTTTCAACATCCAAACTAGCAGATGCAATTTTCTGGAACGGTTAACAATACACCTAGTGGTCGTTTCCGCAACAGTACACACTGAATCAGCTAATCCTGGTGCAGAACGACAAAACTTTCCGCTACTTCGAAAGCACCGGAACAATTCACCTCCCGAACAAGTGGCAGAAAAATAGGCAAAACGGATAAATTTATCTGGTTATGAATCAACAAAAAGCACTGGATACCAAACTCTAAAAGAGGTAGCCAAATTGCTGACACGAATTAAAAACGTGACGAAAAGAAACAAACTAAATCAAATCAAAGAAAGACGAAAGCGGAGATAACAGCGTAACGCAACCCAACTCCCGGTGAGGTAGCGACCGTTAACCCCAGCCTCACGGAGGAACTGCCTAACCACACTAGTGTCATAGTCAATACCAACAATCCCGGACGCTGGAGACGGATTAGAAACAACTGCGGAAGCATGACCAGCATCGACATAAACAGGGCCACGAGCTCCGGATGGTCCCCCATATGAGTAAACGGAAGGCTCCGATTCCTCCATCTCGGCATCGTCATTATCCCAACAACGAACACCGCTGGACAAGATGCGTTCATCACCATCATCAAGGTTATAACCGGCAGCAGATTTGTCACAACCATTTGGGATATTGTCAAAGTTGAAACCCAACGGGTGACCCTCCGGAATCGGCGTACGCAGCCGAGCAGAAAAACGCTTCGCTTGCGCTTCTACATAGTATAATGAGCGAAGGGATAGTAATACAACCAGTCGGCTCTGAGACCAACTGGCTCGTCTGAACTATCTTCTTTCTTCTCCGCACGTGCGCGCCACATTGGCGACAGTTGGTTATAAGCCGTGAGCTAGATCACACGTAAGAGACCACTGTACTCGTTCACATTCTCTTGATTGTCAATATTAGGAACAAGGACCAGATCCCGGCTGGTTGCAATCATGAGTGGGCAAATGGCCCAAAGCCGAAAATAATCACAGACTTCCTGAATAAAGAATGCAGCAGTCTTAGCCACCATTTTGATGTTATCAACAACCCACCACCCTCTATCAGGGTCATTTTTCATCTCCGACCAAATATAGGAAAAGACGGAGGAAGTTAATCAAGTCAACCCCTGGGGACCTCAACTCGACCCCAGTTTTTGGTAAGCTTTACACAGCCATTGTGACGCGTGTTGGGGTGGAGATGATGATGCGTAATGCACTGGTACGGAACTGCCAAACCTTACGTCGAACGAAAGCGACGCTAGTCCCTAACCTGGATCTTCCAGTATGCCGAATTCTTTTGAAAATATCGGAACTATGCCTTGATAGAGGGTTTCGTGAATAACACCACCTCATTCGCGACCATGGGTTTTCCTTGCCAACCGTCGAACAACTCCGATGGGAAGTTATGGAATTTAGCAACCTACTCTATCTCTCCTTGGGTACGATAGAGGAAAAAATCAGCACGTATATCATCCGAAAGTGGCAAAAAGGTGAGGAAACGGTTCAAACCGGCATGAGCCGCCTTAGAAGAATCTATGCAGATACCCTCTATAGTACGTCAATGACCGACTATCAAGTCGTCATCGTAATAACAAGACTAGCACCGCCAGGATTCCCATTTCATAGTCCACAACGGGATACCCCGAGAAGAAACCCATTCGACGCGTAGCTCGGTATGATGGAACCATTCAAGACGGCTGTTTTGTCAAACCAAGGAGCCACCCCATATAGACCTGGGTCTTCAAATGGACCGGAGTCGTCATAAGCAATAGATGCCAGGTAGGCCTCGTTCTTCGCAACTAGGGAGCTAGTTTGTTGCCTATCCTCATCTCGAGTAACATCTACATTCACCAGCAGTCGTACGGGACTCGGATTAACAACGAGCGTATATGTATGGGGATTCATAGCTTTCATCAAGAAGTGTGTCATATCTGCTTCCGAAGCAGTAGGTTCAGACTCTCTTCAAGAGGTTGGAAAGGAATATCGTACAGGATCTGACATTGAATTAATGGGCGACGTTTCTTCGTGTACGGAGTTGGTGGTGATTCGAATTTTTTCGGTAGTGGTTGTAACTTCTGACTCTATATGGCCAGTTGGAGGATCGACACCACTCATAGTCGTTAAGTAACAAAACGTACGGAGTAAATCCGGCAATGGACGAACGTCAAATGATGGAAGGAAGACAAGACACGAACGGGTAGAAAATCGGTCAAGTCATTCGAATCGCTCTACCAATTCAAGGATTGTAATGAAGTAATGATCGACAAAACCTTTTTAGGGCCGATACATGGTGTCTTGCTCCTGAAGAGGGGGTCGTGTGGTGCAATTAGTCTTTGAACACGTGAATGTTTAAGTGACTTTTGTCATATTTTTTCTTTTGGGTAGGACCACCTTTTTTGGGTGACTTTTTACAATTGCTACCTGTATTTAGGACATTGTTCCCCATCACACAGCAACGGTGGCTCCCCCTCCGCTACCTTATACAGTACGCTCCCCTGCCTTTTGGCAGCAGGTGGAGCCTACTTAAGAGATTTATGCGTGTGCATCTCTTCTATTATAATACAGACCAGCTTTTCTCAGACTTCATTAACCACCGAACTTGCCTTCGTCGCGACGACAAAGATCTTTCGTCTCTGCCAGAACGTCCGCTGCTCCAGCGTTAATCAATTCCACCGCTTTAAAAGCATGTACAAGAACCGGCTACAGTTAACCACGCCATCACATGTAACCGCTCCACCTCCCTCCCTCCTCACTGAGTAGACATTGGACCATCGGGCAACCATTTCGGCACACATTCCCTATCTATCCCACTCATGTCGTCACACAACTGCACTGACATCTTACAAACCCCGGGACGACGCTACCTACTTACTCAGCATCATTTTACCTCCATTTTTATTGGTGGAGTGCACTGTCCACTTGATCTAACCTAGAACGAAGACTCCAAACACACTCAGTGCCGTTTTACTTCCTTCCTTTCCAGAAGTACATTGCACTACATATGCACACAGAGTGGAGATCGTTTGAGCCGTCGCGGTTAATTCAAAGTGCCAGTCCATGATTGGTTATGTATGCGCGCGACCGGTATTTTGAAGCGAATGCCGTTATACGGAAGGCCATCGGGAATGAGGCGTTTTACAACCAAGCGCTGTTCCATGGGATATGATATTTTTATGTGTACCGGCTGAAAGTGAAATACAACAGGATCAGTGATCCGCGCGTATCTCCTTAGCGATACGCGATTTTAGCGCCAATTCCGGATCGGTTAGTAAATGTATTAATGTCCATGGGTCTCAAGTCACTGTTTTACAACTACGGTTACATTTTCTATGTGCGTTATTGCGGATTTAAGCGATTGATTTTGACCGTATTCGGAGGGAGATAGTGTTGGCTGAGGTCTATCTGTATTATGATTTCGAGACCGGGATGTGTTACCGGTACCAGAAATTAGGGTGCGCGACATGTGCAAAGACAGAAAGGAGTAATAATCAGTGTATCATGTGCCTGCTTCCTCGGCGATACCGGTCATTTTGTGTGAAAACGTGGAACCAGTACCGACTGCAGATTATCGACAATAACTCGATGAGTACGTGTGGAGCAACGTTTCAGTCAAAACACTGAAGTGGTGAGATATGATGATGACTCTGGCCTATCAGATGCGGATGTATAAGAAGACAACCAATTGGCGTAATTGCAACGGGAGCCATGTTGAGGTGAAGCAGTAAATTCTGCGTGAATTGGACGTGCATCAATGTTGGAAAGAGTCGAAGCGGAAAACGAGCGGAAAACGAGCGGAGAAGGATTGTGATTCCATCATTTGATGCGCGAGTTGCCCAAGAACGCGAGATATGCGATCCGAGTAATTGGAAACAATTCGTCGTGATGGAGTACTTCAACATGCGTGAGTGGGGTCTACCGTCGGATAGGGGCGGGCCGTCGCATGTTGGTGCGAATGACCGTTCATGCGGCACAAGCGTCTTAATCTGTGGGAGGGTTGGAGAAGGTGAAGACAAATGTGAACGATTTGGCCAGTAGTAATGATAGATCCGTCACGGAGTTGACCAGTGAACGTGCGTTGGTGAGAAAGTTACGTCAGCAGGCAAAATAGGCCAACACGGGGTGCGCCATGGCAGTGAAGGAGCGTGACGAGAAACGGAGAAGATAGAACAACGAGGGCGAGGTGGTAGCGCTAAGGCATCGGCTGCTAGAGGCCAAAAACTGAACGATGTAGGTGAAACTAGTAAGGAAGGAAATCAAAAATAATAATGCACAGTTGAGTGCCGAAGCGGCGGAGTTGCGTATCAAGGTCTCCAATTCTCATAAAGAAGGGGAATGTCATACTGCTGAGCTAGTAAGTCTGAGCAAGGATGTGGCCGATCTGTCTGCTAGCCGTGATATGTTGCCCTCAAGGGGTGAGGCTGCGGGCCGAGGTGTGGCTGAGGCAGTTGCAAAATTTCGGGATGGTGCCGCCAGGTTTTTGACTGATTTTTTAAGCAGTATCTGTGTGGTTGTGGTGGATGCAGAAGACGAGCGCGAGTAATGGGTAGTAGTTTGTGTTCCGCGTGATGAGTTTGTGGCATAATCCGTGATCGGTGTGTATCGTGCTGTGGAAAGGCAACGGGCCGGAAAATATGTAAGTAAAGTAATTAGTTTTTTTTTCCGTATTTGCGTTGTTGTGGGGTGTATGTTAAGCGGATATCCATAGTGTAGTGATCCATCGATCATGGAAGACCACTGAACGGGACCGCTGAAAGATGAACCGTTGAAAAGGTGTTACTGGGTAGAGGAGAACACCGGTTTACGGCCGCCGGTTTTTTAGTTGGCATGAGGTTGCTGACTTTCCAGTAGTTGGTTATAATACGTGCGTAAAGTTGCGATAAGGGTATGCATCTGCGGAGTGCAACATCTGATAGTAGGGCGGTGTACGTCATTCTGGTCCCATTGTAGTAGTGGTACAAGACTTGTTCCATGATAGGTACGGTGATGGCTGGATCGTTTTCGATCAATGGCGCGTCATCCCTATTTATATCGATGGTGTCGCAAAGTAGTTTGGTCAGGCCATCCGGATCCGGAAAAGAGGCAGCCGGTGCAGGTGGAGCTGGGTCGGAAGGAAGTGCTTTAATACACCTGTCTATGGAAATTTTAAGTTCTCCCTGACCATCATTTATAACCACATTCATTGGGGTAAGATGACTGGGTATGGAACCACCGATTTCGGAAGTAATTTGTTGACAGAGTCTGGTTGTGAGGTTGTTTTCGCAGTTGAAACAGCCGATTCTGGAATTCTTTAAATTTCAGATGGCTGTCAACGAAAAAGTCGTCTCCACTTCTTTTTATCCGTACGGATTTGTCGAAGAAAGTATTTGTAATTGGCTTGAGCAAATCACATATTTGCGTCCGTATCGGTAACCATCTCTTTCAGTTGTTCCAGCATTCATATTTTTGTAGTGCGTGTAGAGGCTGGTATAGAAAGAGAGACATCCGTAGTGGTGTTGTTGGTAGGCGATAGAAAAACCGGGTTCGGAGGATGTCTTGAAATGCACAATGAGAATGGGATCATGCCGTTTGAGCGGTGTACTTGGTAGCTGTAAGCGTAGGTAAGAGGCTGAATTTATTCGTCCGAATCCGTTTGGTGTTCAATGACGTAGTGTCGGAGACGAGTAGCGATTGTTTTGTTATACCGTTCGGCTTGTCCATTGATCTCTGCGTCCTGCTTGAGTTATTCTCCGTATACGAGTTTAAACTGTCGAATAGCCGTCTCCAAAAGGCTACTTTGCCTGGATGGTGTGAGTCGTTTCTACTGAGTCTTTTATTGATTATCAGAAAAGGGTGATTTAGTATTCTTCGCAATTCGTATAATATGCGGCAAGTGACCTGAATCCTGATGTGAGCTCAGACCTTTGCTGATGGCAGATCGAAGGTGCCTTACAGTATCCTTATCAACTCCGTTCACAGTTGACGGCAATCAAAACACAACTGGTGTTTAGGAATTAACTTGGCGAATCCTGTTGAATGATAAAGTCGACGTCGTCCCGTTGTGGTTGGATAATTTCCTCCCGGTCTAGATCTATCTTGATAAGAATTGACGATAGATTTCTTTCGTTTCGAAAGTGTTACTATTACTTTCATTAAATCTACCTCCTCTTTTCTCTGCCGACGATGAGAAATACCTCCTCTTTATACACTCCAGTTTGGTGTCATTCACCCATCCAGACGTGTGTGAATTCACTGTACCGTTTGTTCTAATTATTAATCGTACATACTTAAGACAAGTGACTCTAACATATGTGAACCATCGTATTAGTTCGCACGTGTACCGTATTTAGTCTGGACCATTTTCGGTTTTGCGTTTAGTCATACACGTGTCATATCCGTTTTATATGAATTATTGTGTAAAGTGATTTCCTTATACGGTGTCGTTTCGGATCCTGAACCTGGGTGTCGCTTCTGTACCAAAGTGCAACCCAATGTGTAATGCCTCCCCTTCCTGCCTCTCCTCCTGTTTTGTGAGTTGTTCTCTCTCTAGTCGGTATGATTTTCAGTCCATCAGTGTCCATACGCCGTTCTTGCTCCTGCCAGCACTGTTTTCGTGCTCCTCCCTCCTGTATTTTCACAGACTTTCCGCGCGTGGCTTTTCCATCTATGTGGACCTCTACTTAGATCCATCATCTTCTTGTCGTCCCTTTTCCTTCCACCGCCCTCAGCGCTTCATCATCAGGTCATCATCAACATCAAGTCTCATTATCATCAATTAATTATCATCATCACTGCGCCATCATCATCTAGTCTCATAATCATCAATGCACCTCACATCATCAAGGCTCATCATCATCAATGTACTTCACACGAACGGAGGTATCGATGAGTCACATAGACAGGTTGAAGTAAAGAGCTGTTGAATTCCAAGAGCTGAACAGACCGTGGCGAAGAATTTAAATATGAAGTTGGAGCCCTTATCGGATAAAAGGTAATCGAGGATTCCAAAGATGTAGATCCGGTGAGGGAGGAACGCGTCGGCTGTCACGGAAGAAGTCTGTTTTTCAAGAGGAATGGCCTTGGTGATCTTACTGTACCTATTAGTGATGACCAGTACGAAGCGATTGCCAGTTGCTTTTAGGCAGTGGACCAAGAATTTCCATTACCACAAATGTCAGTGGGCCGTTTGGTTGAAAAAGCTTGAGATGGTGTTGATGTTGGTGGGGTAAGCCATGTACCTTTTCACAGGATCGACATGAGGTTACCGTTCGGTGGACATCATTGCGCATATTGCGCCAATATAAATTCAGTCGAATTGTATCGTACATACGGTTCACTTCGGGATGGCCGGTAAAAATCGGGAAATGGGAGAGATAGAGGAGGCGGTAGGTGAGAGTCTGTGCGATGAAGAGTTGATGTGCGACGTAGATTTTGAAACGACTAGTTAGAAATACGTGAAGGTCGAGGAAGAAGAGCAAGTCGGGCTTGTCAATTAAGGAGTGTACTTTCTTTCTTTCCGAGTCGGTAGTCTGAGCGCGTATCAGTTCGTCTTTCGAGACAGAATAGTGTAGATCCCGCGAGGTGGCCAGGAGGGCCTGAGAATTACCCGATATCGGGATATTGACTTCGGGTTGAAAGTTGATGATGTCAAAAACGTCATGAAAATTAGCGGTGGGTGTACCGTTCGAAAGTAGAAGAACCGGGATGTCATCATCAATCAGGGCTGTATTAGATCCGGTTGTGGCAAGACGGGAGAGGGCTTCTGGAGCTTGATGTCGAGATAAGGGACTTCGTTGGACTTCAAATGTTTCATATTCCACGAGGCGAAGGGGTCAACGTTGGAGACGACCGGTTTCAGTTGAAAGATTCATGATCCAACGGAGTGAATCATGATCCGTACGAATGGTAAATTGAGTGTCCTCGAGGTAAGGGCGTAGTAAAAACACGGCTCAAACAATGGCTAGGCACTCATGATGTGTGGTATCTTAGTTCCGTTCGGTAGAGTTGAGTGTTCTGGACCAATATACAATGAGTCTAAGTGTTTCGTCATCCGGTTGGTCTTGCATGAGGACGAATCCGTGCAGCTTCCTGCCGCGTGATCTAGTCCTTATTGCCATACTATTTCTCCTGTTGAATGAATGTATCCTCACTTACCGTAATTGGTGCTTCGTTTGATTTGATTCAATATCAATTGTGCATCGGCTGTTGCTTGATGCTACATCAATTGTGCACTGGTGTTTTCTGGCGCTTTAGGTAATGTTGATTCCTACCCTCGTGACGCGCTCGCATGTTGAGATTAACCTTGTGTTGCATCTGCAGTCTTGACTTGTGCTGTGAACGGGAGTCGTAAATGTGCGGGTTGGGACGACTCGACTTTGTCATCTACAACCTGTGTTCTCTGTGGGATTCGTTTCCTATTTTTGAATTTGTTTTTCGACCCCGGCTGTAGTCCACGTCGTTTCTTTCCGTTTTTTTCAACTGTTGAGAAATTGTTGATTACCACCGGCGGATTTTTTTGAATTTTTGTGATAATTTCAGATTCATTCTTGTCAGAAAAATATCCGTCAGTAACTGCAGGATTAGTTACTTTGTCACTTATATGTACTGAAATGTCATCAGTAGCCTTCTTTTGTACAGTGTTGTGCAATACACGTGTATTGAAATTTCTTCATTATTTTCTCTGGCAACCTTGCTGTTGAGCTTGATGTGTTTCTTTTTGGACTTTGATGTGCGTGCTGGCATTGGCAATTGAGCTGAGTTATTTCCAGCAAAGGGGTCATACGCATAGTGTTCATTGGAGAAGTCGTTCACAAACAGCTGCTCATCAGGCTCCTCAGTGAAGAAGACATCACGTGCATGAATGATGCTTTTAGTAGCGTAGCAGTATAATTTGTAGCAGAGGAGATCCTCCACTATACCCACTAGTATGCCACGCTCTGCGGTGACGTCCAACTTACTGCGAATTTCCAGAAGTATGTAGACTATGGTCGTCCATCCAAATGGTTCAAAAACCTTAACATCCTGCTCATTATAAAAGAATCTTTCATATAGTGATTCGGTATTCTGGAAAGTTCCATTTGTGTATCGATTTCTTATAGTCGTTGCATATAGCACAGAATGCCCCACCAGCTTTTTGTTGATCCAATATCAATCAACATTGATCTGGTCATCTTAACGTGTGATTCATTCGATCAGCTACATGCATCTGCGCATGTGCATCCCTACCAGTTGGTGCATGAACTATACCGTTAGCTTTTGAATAATCCTGTATCAAACAAGACGAGAGAAGTAGACCCATTGTTCAACAGGAATGTTAGACACATTTCTTTCGAATATCATGGAGAGAGACTTTGAACTGGTCATCTTGGTCAAAGAATCAGCAGGATTATGTTCAGTTCGAACAAATCCAATGTTAGTTATCTCCTCATTTTTGAAACCATTACGTAAACACGTAATGTAGATCATGAGACGTTTTTCTTCGAAAGAGCTTGCTTTGGTGATAGCATCAAAAAAAGACTTTGAATCAGTAAATAATTTTAGAAGTAAAAGATGGTTATAAATATTTTTTAAGTCTAGTCGGAGAGTATATCCATAGTCAAATGCATCGTAGAAAGCAAATATTTCGGCAGCGAGAACTCTACGAACGATTCGTTTACATTTCTTGCTAGTGTTATGCAAAATATTGCATGCGTCATTGTTGTCACATAATAATACAATACAGCCAATTTCAGATCTGATATCTGAGTTGTTAGCAAATGATGAATCGCTGAAAATGCGTAAATGTAAAGAATCTTCATATGGATGCGGGAATTTCATACGAAAATGAGCTGTTTCCTTGATGACGAATAACCTTATTGATTAATTTAACGGAGTCTGGAGAGAATTTGTATTCTGTTGTCTGGGCTAAAGATCTGGTATAAAAACAAATGTCTGGCCTAGTATGATTAATCCATGATAGTTTGGCGCGAGCGCTACAAAGATCGGAGAAGTTAGCATTAACTGACAACGTTGTGAGATTGTCGATGTAGTTTGATTTCATTACATACACTGTATCAATATAATATATGTCGATTCCAGAGAATCTGAAGTTTCCAAGTATAGGTTTACGAAAATCAAATTTCTGAAGTTTTTTATCAGTATGTTGCTCAAATTCAGCAGTACCAGTACGGAAGTCGTCATCTACATAAGATCCAATAACTCCTTCTAGGTCACCATTAACCGTAGTTTTGTAATATAATGAGAGTTCGGAAATGCAAGGCTTCATTTCTAAATCTACTTCTACGTGATTCTTTGCAGTATGATCCCAATAGTCATTAGATTCCGGCAAACCATAAAGAGGATGGATTAGTTCTAAGTAGACATCATCAGGCATTTTTAATTCTTTACAAGGCTTGAGATATACCTTACGAATCAATGGTTCTGCAGATTGTATGTAGGCTTGAGTTACATCATGACTCCAAATGTGGAATCGTTTTATAGCAGTAGCGGAAGCAATTACTTTAACGGATGAGTGACGGAGATTTGTATCTGAATGTACTATGTACGCCTTATTTGATTCTTCATGTCCTTGTGCAACGAGACGTGCCTTATACGTTGGGTTATTAGTTTCACAATTTTTAATTGCCAAAACGAGGCGACAGTTGAGTATATTGGCATTCTTAGGTACAGATGATTTAGGAATCATTTTCCAAGTATTAAGTGCAACTAGGCTGTCAATTTCTTTCTGTATGGCAGGTGCAAATTCTGGTATATTTTTACGTGTGTCCCAAGGTTGGAGACTATCAGTAAGATATATTTCGGATTCCATCAATTGAGAAGAAATTTGGCGTGTAAATGATATCATATTGTGAATAATTTTACAGTACCTATTAGATAGGATAGCTGGACAAATATAATACGGACGTAATTGATGAATAGAGTGTTGAATTTAGTCTCCATTGCGATCAATAAAGGCCTGTTTATGAAATAGTTTGATAATTTTGAATGGCCCAGACCAGTTTATGCGTTCTTTTTCGGGATAAACAAGAACTTGATCACCTGGTTTGTAAATACGATCCGAAGAATTAGGCAAGTTCGAAGTCAAAGCGCGTTGTACACGTTGTTCGCATATGATGGTTTCCATTTCTTTTCTTGCTGCTGATAGTGCGTTCATACGATCTATTTGATTGGGGTGTTTTGTATTTACAGCGGGAAAGCGAGATAAAACTCCATAAACCAGAAGTGATGTTACCAAACCATTTGTATTCATAGTGTCGTTCATGCCTTTTTTGGCGAGGGATAGTGCCATTTAGAGATAGCATGCTGGATAAGTCCATTCGAATTTTATTGTATATTCTTCTTAATGGGCTGTGATATTTTTCTCCAGAACCAATAGAATTGTGACTTTCGACAACACTAAGTTCAAGTTGCATACACGTAAGTTTGGTATAATATAAGAAGGTTTTGGATGTGAACTCAGATCCTTGGTCGCCCTTGAATTTATCGGGATATCCCGCGTAGACCGATGCCCTACACAAAATAAATGTGCCCCAATGTTTTCAGCATTGCAATTTGTTAAAACTTGAGCAGCATTGAAGTTTGTTTTATTGTCCACTATATGGAGAACCAGTTTGTTTCCTTCGAGGTACATCAGATCTAGTGAAACGGTTTGGTTAAAGACGATATTTTCAGGCATAATGACTTTAAAGCGACAAGGACGAGGGGT
>JAULBU010010846.1:0-16783 GCA_032358235.1 Odonthalia washingtoniensis
CCCATTTAAGATAATATGCAGTTTTTTGGCACAAACTGCACATTACGTAGTCTACTACGGATGTTTCATACCGAAATCTCCATTTGGGCCCGATAAACCCAGTTCACACATAGAATACATTCGGAAATCCACCTCTTGAAAGCCAACATCCTTTTCCGAAGACACTGACGATATATTAAAAGCTGGTATGACAGAAAATGAAATATTGGAAGCTGGGTATTACAAACATTGTCGTACTTGACGATGTAACCAAGAAGCTATGAAACATTGGGTATGACAAATTTTGTCGTACTTGAGGATGTAACCAAGAATATATGAAACAAAATGAGTACACGAACATTACCTCTGTTATTTTCATTTCATTTTAACAGATCCAAAGGTCATACTGGTTAGGTACATACTGTAGCAGTTGGTGAGGGTGGTTTTTTCATCACCTATTGAGGTGAGGTGATAAAACTATTGGTGTTTGGTATTGAAATATACAGTTAAATGAAAATTGGCCAAATCTGCGATTGTCTGACGAAGATTTTGTGCATTCGCTGCAGATAGTGGATATAATGGAAATTCAGATTCTTTTAAATTATGTGGAGTCGGGATTGGTAGCACCATTAAATGTGGTGCAGTCGCCGTTTTGTTGAAAACATTACGGTCCATAGAGTTGACAGAAATCAGTTGCCATTGCCGTGGATATGATGATGGGGTCGCTACAGGTGATACAATAATGACTGTATCCGACGGCTTGTAAAGTTCGAGATTGAAAAGGATGAACATTGCTTAATCTTTGTCTATTTCCTTCAGTTTTTATCGTTGATTCTGATGTTAATGAGGTCTTACTTTTACGCATAAATGTTGACATGGAATGTATGAAAATAGTGTCCATTACCACCATCACCAACTGTTTCTGTTGTTATTACAAATAGGAGCAAAGAAACATGTATGACAATTGGAATCGGCAGGGACGTTGTTTCAGTGTGTATTGTTTGATTTTGTTCTTGATGTTGACTTTTTTTACGCATAAATGTTGACATGGAAACTAACAATAATATTTTTTATAATTGGAAATAATTTTAGTTGTCTATAATTATAACTTCAACTGTGTATGAATACGCGTATGCCCATTTTTCATTTGTTGGATCACACGTGTGCTATGTCTTTCGCAACCGTCCCATTTATTAAAAAAAAGAAAAAGCCGTGGTATCTTTTTTACGCACATACTTCTCAACGCTGCAACCCACATCCATCGCGTGACACACGTCATCCTTCTCTCCTCAACGCAACACTCGACATGCCCGTGACTCATCTCATCCCCAGATGCCGTTCACAACCCCATCCCGCATCAACAAGCATGACATCCAATTCCTTCTGGACTCCCCGACCGGCTCCCATAATCTCTCCGCCACCACCTGTCACCATCACCACTACCACCACAGCCAACACAGCCAACAACAACATCAACAACAACACCTATGGTCTATGATGCATACCATGCCACCACCAACAGCACTATCTCAGTCAACGTTTTCGGCAGCGCCAGCTCTACTGACACGTAGATTAAAGCCATTTGCATGTAAAATATGTAATAAGATATTTGCGGAAAGAGGTAATGCTAATAAGCACTATCGCGTATCAATGATACAAGTATAAATAATGTACCAACTTCAGCATCATCATGGTCCAATATTCATTTATCAGCTACTAGATACTAACCACATCAGAACTGCTTCAGTTAATAAAAAATAAGCGGTGGTATCTTTTTTACGCACATACATCTCACCACCGCACATACTCCTCGCCGTCGCAACTCACATCGAACGCGTGACTCACATTATCCTTCTCTACTCAATGCGACAACCTACATCCAACGGCACACATGTGATTTTTGACAGTAATAATAATAATAATAATAATAATAATAATAGAACTACGTGCACTGTTAATACTTCTACAACTACTACTACAACTACTACTAATTCCAACGCTACTCGTACTCATATTATCAATGATACAACTATAAATAATGTACTAACTTCAGCATCATCATCGTCCATTATTCAGTTATCAGCTACTAGTCCCAAATTTTTACCTGGATTTGCACAAAATTGTTTCGACTTATTGGCTTCTGCAACAGCTCGTCCTAATATTAATATTAATATTATTAATATTATTATTAATATTATTATTAATAATATTTATAACAACATTAAGATTAATATTAATTATAATATTAATTATAATATTAATGATAATCAAATCATTGTAGCAGAAACATCACCTCCACCTACTGCTGCTGCCGTCACTACTCATCTTCATTAACAACAAGTCAGTGGATGATGACGATGACGATGATGGTGATGATAAAATAGAAGGTATTTATCCAACCCGCACCGGGTGAGATCACGATGTACTTTTTGCAACTACTAATCGCTGTTGCATATTACGGAAGGCCTTGAAATATCCAAACCGATACTATAACCTAATTATAGGAAACACAATAAATAACAAATTTTTTTTTACCTAACACGCCCAGTGAATGAGTCACATACGTCTGTTTCACATGTAGAACTAATAAACATTACTTTTTTCATACGCTCGTCTTCATCAAAACTGTTCTTCACAATTATACTTCATCTAAATCAACAACATATACAAGAACAAAACAATGTTTATTTAAGAGCGCAAAACCTAGAGAAAACATAGCAAAAAGATAACTAAAAACGTCCCATATTCACACCAACGTGCACGCGAACTTCCACACTTTAAATAAACTCTACCATCTTTTGAACCTCTCTACTTGTAATGTAGCGACTTCGCAAACATTTTCTTGAAAGAATTTTAGCACTCCGTAACAGTAGTACTCGATTTTCCCACACAGAGTCTTCGTTTTCCTCTGTGTTCCCATCCTCTCCTATTTTTTCCCAGTCGTATCTACCACTTGACTTGTCCCAGCGTCCATGTTTTCTTTCTTTCTATTTACTACCATAATTGCAACATCAGACTCTTCTTCCATCCCATAATCATCAGCTTCTTTTTCTTCTTTACGAACCTTGTTCATTGTTCACTGAGCTTTCACCATCATTGTCTCCACCACCTTCACCACCCGTGCGTCCCACATCACCACTTCCATCCGTAGTTCGTGGTTCGTGGTGGATGCACAAGCGGTACAATCTCGTAAGACAGTTCAGACATTGCTTTAAATTTTTTGAAAAATTGACGTAGGCCTTGTAACAGTCTTACCGGTGATGGATTCCTAAAAACGTGCCCTGAAATAGCAAAAGCACGCACGAAGGTTTGCGTACATTCGTTCGTGTTTCCAATGTCATGTCGTACATTGTAGATTTATCTAGAACAACATCTCAAAAACCCTCATCGAAAGTTGCACAAGTGCAACTTTTATCGCCTGTTTCTCTATTCTTTAAAATTTTATTTGCATAACATTTTACCACACTTCTACGTAAACGGTTCACGTCGTGACATGTTCACTAAACATTTGAACCATATTTTTTAACTTTTTCCAAAGATACCTCGTAGCCGTGCAACGTGTAGTTCCTTCCCGTTTCTATGCTGCACAACTTCTACATCACCATATACCCCGAAAAGTGGCCTCCTCCCCACTCTGGCCAATCACTGTACGTTTCGGCCTGAAAAATTACCAAACTCAAAAAGTGTCATAGAAATCAGCGCCATCTTTCACATTTCCTGTCTTAAAAAAATAACATAGAAATTTAAAAATAAATTTGAAAATTTAATTATCTGTTTTTTTATGATTTTTTATGAGGCCAGGGCGTAGCCAATGTATAATTGTTGATCATGTCAGACGAACAATTATTGCGAACATGGTCAAGACTTATCTTGGACTCGATCTAGGCACATCAGGTCTACGTGCTCTCCTCGTTTCCTCAAATGGCACTCCCATCATCTCCGCCTCTTCGTCGTATTCCGTGAATCGACAGGTACCAACACATTCCGAACAAGATCCATTTCAATGGATTGAAGCACTAACATCCGTGCTACAATCATTGCGAACATCGCATGCGATACATTTAGACAATGTGTGTTGTATAGGTATTGCAGGGCACATGCATGGGTTGGTGATTGCGGACCAAGATGGAATACCATTACGGCCATGTATATTATGGAATGATACACGTGCGCATGGAGAGGCTAAATGGTTGGATGAAATGGAATGTTTTAGAAGAATCACTGGCAATAAAGTATATTCTGGATTTACAGCACCGAAATTAGAATGGGTAAGACGTAATGAAAAAAGTACTTTTGCTCACATATTCAAAGTCATGTTACCCAAGGATTTTTTAGTACATTGGTTAACTGGTATTTACTCAACTGATGCAAGTGACGCGGCAGGAACTTCATGGATCGATATACGAAAACGAGCTTGGAGTGATGAATTATTGGAAATTACAGGTTTGACAACAAATCAACTACCTATCATATACGAAGGAACAGATGTGGTCGGATCGGTTACAGAAGAACGACTGATCGAACTAGGTTTGAAAACAAATCGTGAAATTAAAGTAGTGGCAGGAGCAGCTGACAATGCCGCTGCAGCCATAGGGCTGGGAGTGATGAATACTGGTGACGCATTCGTGTCATTGGGTACATCAGGTGTTGTATTACTTGCTTCGGATGATGTATCACCATCGCCTGAAAAGGGCGTACATGCATTTTGTCATTCACTTCCTCGAAAATGGTATACGATGGGTGTAATGCTTTCTGCTACAAATTGTTTAAATTGGCTTTCTGATCTGTTCAATACGCCAGTCCACGAATTATTGTCATCACTTTCTTCTCTGAAGCAACCAGGTGACATTCTATTCTTACCATACTTGTCAGGAGAACGTACACCTCACGATGAACCTGACAAGAAAGGTGCTTTCCTAGGGCTGGGTATGAAAGACGGTAAGACGGAAATGACACAAGCTGTCATCGAAGGTGTGTCATACGCGTTGAAGGATTGTATGAATGCCGTTGATGGTAATAACAGGAGTAAGAAAATAATTGCTACCGGCGGTGGAAGTCAATCGGAATATTGGCTACAAATTTTAGCTAATATACTAGGCGTTGATGTAGAAGTTAGTGAAGAAGGGGTTGACGGAGCTGCACTGGGTGCAGCTAGGCTGGCTATGATCGGTGATGGAAATAGTGTAGCCGACACTATAAGAAAGGGAAACATTAGTAAGGTTTTTAAGGTTGACCAGTGCATGAAGCTTTTGTATGATGACGGTTACCAACGTTTTCAGAAAGCTTATCATGCTGTGAAAGATTTAACGGTGGCGGATTTACTACACTAATTATAATCTGTAATTTATAGTACACCGTGCTTACAGTGATCACTGTAACCATTGTACAGTACTGAGAATTGGATTTGGCACTGTGTCCGAGCTGTCTAAGTTTGGGAGGGCTTGTACAGTAATACATGTACGATACAAGACTACAACTACTGTACAATACATTGTCCGCTTGCGGAGATGAAAAAGTCCGGTATTGAACTTGTATCTAAAAAAAATACAGTTTGATTGGGCAAACATCAAAGAACAGAAGATCTTTTATGTGACAACTTTTTACAAAAAACTTTTTACATAAAAAAAAAAGAAATCTTATCGGATTTGATTACGTCGAAGAATTTGGATCAGAGGTCGATGTGCAACTAATTTACCTTCCTATTGAGTATCGAAGTCGCCTACGGTCTTGTGTTATCATTCCACCGAGACGCACGCACGAAGAATGGAAACACCTACGAATACATCATCACTGTTTGCACCCTCTCTTCTTCAATCACCGACACAACCCCGTCCTCCATATTATCCTACACCTTCCACCTCATTAACCTCAGTCAGTGCGTCACAACAACAACAACGACCTACGTCAATAACATCGTCATCATCGTACCAACAATTACTTCTTCAGCAGCAACATCAACAATATCAGCAACAATCCGAGTTCGTTGAAGAAGAAGAAGAAGAAGAAACGGCGACGGTTTCTACGACGACGGCGACTATAGATAGAGCGTATGCTGAACAGTATGGAAAGAAATTACAGTTGATTGAACAAGTACGCCATGAATTGAAATTAGAGGATATACAAACGCCTGGAATCATTATGACAGGATCTCAATCTGCTGGGAAATCATCAATCTTATCAAGACTTACTGGTATACCATTTCCAACCGGGGATAATATCTGTACACGCACGCCGACAGTAGTACACACAACGATTGATACCACCATCCCTGAATCAATGTTCAAAGCAGAGGTATCAGCACATGCCACTTTCACAAATCCAATCACTACAAATTCTGGATTACAATTGAAAGAAGCCATAACATCCATTTCGAAAAAAGTCATTTCTCAATCTATTCATAATGACACAGCAGTGCCATCAGTTTCACGTGATCCAATCTATATAAGAGTTTCAAAATGTAAAGGCCCTGTAATGACATTAATTGATTTGCCAGGTATTACGCATATGGATGCAACTAATGAAGAATTTGATATCCATAAAGCTACAACGGATATGGTTAGATTGTATGCCAAGGATTCTAATTTAATCATGCTTGTTGTCATACCGGCCACTGAAGATTTCGCAAATTCAGAAGCCTTGCGTATAGCACAAGAATATGATCCTGATGGTATTCGAACTATTGGTGTTATATCTAAATGTGATTTAGTTCCTCATGCTTGTGACATACTTGATAAGATTAATATGACCCGTGTATCTGATGTCAGATTATCATTAGGATATATAGCATTAAGGAATAGAAGTAGAGGTGATGACGAAAATATACAGCAAGATGGAGTTGAAAATAAATTATTTGGCACACATCCTCTATTAAAAAGATTGCACAGCGAACAATGGGGAATAGGATCTTTAAGTGAACGCATTGTAAACTTACAAGGTAAATATGTTGACAAGTTTTTTATTGGGTTGAGATCTAAATTATGGGATAAGAAAAATGAACTTAAAGAAGTACTAGATTGTATGAGAGAATTACCAAAATCAGATGATGAAAGAAGAGATATACTAATAGATGTATTAGCATCTATACATTCTAGGATTTCTTTACTAATACATACGGAAGATGTTTCAGCACCTGATCTCAATATTCCATCAAGAACTTATGAGATGTGTGAACAGTTTTCGAATAATATCATATCTCAACTTCCGAATTGTCTTGATGTGGAATATGTAGAAGAAGTAAGAAGAATGCAAATCGAAGGTAGGGGGAGATTATTACCAGATAGTAACATAGATACAGTGATAGGACAACAAGTTCGTAAAATTTTATTCGGTGGTGTAACTATATTGAATGCACATGGTGGTATTATCCAAAAAGCTACAGATGAGTTGGTTAATAAAGTCATGATGTTCATGGTAAGATGCTACGAAAGTATAATTAATGAAGAGTGTGAAAAAGCTACATTTTCCGGATTAGCGAAACCAATATGTGTACAAGTTGGAAATTTTATACAAAATGCAAAGAAGAAAGCATCTACTATAACAGGTGCTTTAATATCAGCAGAAAAATCTAATTGTTATACACAAAATTCATTATACGTTGTTATTATGAAAGAAATTCGTAGTATTATGTCTGAAATATCAAATAATGTAATGAGTGAACAGCAACAAGTTTCAATAACGGATTTGTTGAATAATAATAAGAACATTCTTGGTGTTGTTCCAGATTTATTTTCGCAATCCAATGTATCACAGGATGATTATACAGAATTTATGAATCGTTTGATAAAAGAAAAGAGAAATGGTACACAATCTGATTCTTGGATGTTAATGTTAGCACAATTTTCTATCCATACTTATTTACATATTGTTGTCAAACGAATCTGTGATGTTGTTCCGATGGTCGTCAGGAATGTGCTTGTTTACGAAGCTTATGCTGGATTCCTGGCATCGTCTAGTAAGAATCTACTCAAGGATTTGGGAAGCCTTGAACATGTTATGCGGGAAAGTGAATCAGAAATGCAACGAAGGAAGAATGTCAGAAATCTGTATGGAAGACTAGATGATGTTCTGGAACGGATGCTGGAACTTGGCATGGAAAGCGGTGGCGGTAACGTTAGTGGAAGTGATCATCAAATTAGCTGTGGTAATGGACAGGCTTTAAAGGGTGAAGTCGCTTCTGATGACCAAGACTAATGGGAATACATAGTTTTTGAACCAAAAATAAACAAATAAAGGGTTGGAGCCCGATACCTAAAATGTTTATATGGTTATTACTTCTGATTTTTCAAATGCGACATTTGTGATTTTATACTTTGCTTCAAAACAGACTGAACCAATTTAAATAGATGTTCACCTTGGGTATCATTCATCCAAAAATGTCCTTCGAACTTAGCTCCGAATTTTATGAAATGTTCTCCATGTGCGATAACACGCTCATACTTAATATCTCCCATTAACGCTGCAACATTGCGAAAGAATTCATATTGTTTATCTTCCATCTGTAGTTCAACAACTACAGTTCCTGGTCTAAGTCCTAACATACTAGTAAGACCAGCCCCATGAACACCGATCAAAACAGCACAATCTTCATGTACCAATCTCATCTGACCTGAAATACTGGAACTTTCTAATCGTAATGGAAGACCATCTGAATTCATAGAATTGTTATGAATACCTAGATTAGGATTTAAAACAATAGGTTATGTAGGTAATGTTAATACTAATACCTATATTAGGATTTAAAACAATAGGTTATGTAGGCAATATTAATATTAATTTACGCCGGTGTCATGCTACTCTATTTGTTCATGTAAGGTATTACCACAATATGGGAATATTGGTTTTGTGTTATTTACTTAAGCAATTCTTTCCCAAGCTTCCTCCGATAATAATAACATGATGGCATACTCGTTGGACATAAAAGGAGGTAGGATCTGTTGTGAATAATTCACCAGTCCATATGGATCCGACAAGTCCGTTCGTCGTGTTATGCGTTTGATTCATAATGGTCGATGCATACGGGAGTAGCATGCGCCGGTTAGTCCATTTATTACATGTGTCGATATCGTCCGCCTCGGAAGGGAAGTGTGATGATTGGAAGACGATTGGCTTTATTCTATTGAAATGTTTTTTATTTTAAAAGAAGAGGGGAATTATGGACAGGAAAATGGCTTTTGTGAACCCAATACCCATACGACTGTCATTATGTCATGCTAAGCGATTGATGCCAGCGACACAAAAACCATTTTTCTCTGCTTTCCTAGCATCTACTTCATATTGTTTCCTTTCTATTACTCCAGCCCGTCGACATGGTAGTCGTGTCACACCAACCTGTCATTCACCATGCCGCCAACCTACGCAACGCCTAACTGTACTCTGTTCGAAGCACGTGGGCTTCAAAAGGATAGGCGAGTGTGAAAGTGAAGGCTACATCACCGGGATCGGTCATATATTACCGACCAGAAATGGCTTTTTTCTATCCAATACCCATACCACTGTCTTTATGTCATGCTATATGATTGATGCCAGCGACACGGACAACATTTTTCTCTGCTTTTCTACCAACACTCGTTCCTCACTATCTCAGACAACAGGAGAACCGTATAACTGTATAACATGACAACATTTAAGTCTTCCATTGCATAGGAAAGTTCACTTTAATGATGATCTATCGACTTGTAATTTATAACAAGTTACAACTTTCCTAGATCAATTGATTCTTACTTCGTTCATATATTTTTTCACTAATTTCGATCAAAGGGATACTGGATATTTCACTTAGCCTTCCAATCGGATGACATATTTTTAGAAATATAATTTTTCATAATAAAATCAATCGCCTCTCTGTGCATACATAATAGTTTCCCCGAGTAGAAAAAATGCTACTTGATTTCTAATAGAGGCTACAGCTACTGCAACCACACCAACCTATATCATAAGCAGCGCAAACTGGACGGAAATATCTCCTGTTACAAAGGTAGTTGCTATCACAATCAGCGCATACCGAACGGAATTATCTCATAGCATCAAGCCCTACGTTTATTTATATCGAGGACTAATAAAACAACAAGTTCACTTTACAGCAACCGTTATCGGATAACAAACAATACCGATTAGTATATAAGTCCAGTGCGAACGACCACTTCTAATCTGTAGGCGGAGGTGTGGGTGTTTCCTGACTCCCCTGTCCAATGCCGTGTCAGACCAGAAGTGCAGTACTATCCTCGACAGCCACATCCATGTCGTTCTGATATCCGTTAAATTTGTAGTTATTTCACTCGTACGGAAAACATATCTGTGCATAGATGTCAAGGTAGTCCTATAAGTCTCCAGTAACGCATTGGTCTGGTAGTGTTGTGCTCGCCGTTCGGCTTCAGTTGCTCTTGTCGCTGCCAATTATTCCGTTAGTCGGGTTTTCTCCAATTTGTAATGATTGTTTTTTCAATCTCCACGATCAGGGCCTTCTCCGCTTCGGCTTCCTTACGTTCCAATTCCTTGTGGCGATCCTGTAACTGTTTCACCCTCTCACCGTTTCGGTAATTTCATTCATCTTAAACGATCCCCTCTCTGATTTGGTTAAAGAAACCATCTACAGCGGCCGGAAATCTGAAAGTTTTACCATGTAGTATTGGCTGCAAGACGTAAGTCATCTTACTGTACCAGCCTTCCCGATCGGAGTACACTTCTTCCCTAACTTCTTCGTCCACACCTCCAGCCATGTCAACATCCTAACCACCAGGTGGCTCACCGTGCGGTTCAATCTGTGGCCATGTTGTATATCCCAAAGACACTAAAATGTCCTGGACAATGTTGGCGCAGTTTTCCATAGTTGCCTGACTCTCACTCCGTATCGGTATTTTAACTTCTGGAAAAACCCTGACTTTCCAGTACTTCAACCTATCCATGGACAAGTTAAATTCCTATTCTTCGGCTCGTGGTAAATCTACAATTTCCCCTGTATCCCAGTTGTAATGTACAAATGGGTTCTGCATTTCCTTACTTAAAGTGA
The DNA here is from genome assembly GCA_032358235.1 of Odonthalia washingtoniensis. Classification (NCBI taxonomy): domain Eukaryota; phylum Rhodophyta; class Florideophyceae; order Ceramiales; family Rhodomelaceae; genus Odonthalia; species Odonthalia washingtoniensis. Next base: position 10,985 of record JAULBU010010846.1, read on the forward strand.
ACCAGTTGATCTCCATTGTACGGCGTATTGCAAGTAGGACTTTTTTGAGATTGTAGACAGAGTTGAAATATAACTGAATCAAGTACAGATCGGAGCACATATTTGTAAGGCGTTGGGAATAGGGGTCATAATTTCATAACCACTGCTTTTTGTCAGAGGCGGATCAACAAGTTTCGTCACTTCCATTCCGTATCGGGAGCAGTACATAAACGCACCAATAAACAAATCCACTGCCTCTTTCGTTATAACCCGTCGATAAAGTTGTTGATACATCGATGCTTACTTGTACATACGAATGTTATGAGCCGGTAATGGTGGTGACGGTGCTGCTATCAAAGGTGATGGTTCCATGTTCGTAACGTTTTACGGAACGGACATGTAATGCTTCCCCCTGTCCTCCACAGACATACCAAATGCCCCAACGTCATGCCAACAAAGCATGAATGGAATAACGTTCCCTTGCACATTATCCTTATCCCGTTCGGCTTTTTCAGCAGCTCTTATACCGGCACGACGCATACGTGTCTCAAACGCTGATTCTTCAGCCCAGGCCTCCCTGTTTTGGAACATGTACCATTCCTAAATCGGTCGTGGAAGAATGCTTAGTACCTCTTCAAAGGTTTTCCAGGGCTCTGTTGATTGTGACATCATCCTACAAAGATCAACCGCATGGTTTTGATATTCCACTATCTCGGGGCATCTTACACATATAGTATCACGCGGCTGACTATCCATGCACCCTAAAGCATCAGCACCCGTGTGTACCCACCTCTTGCCCCAACTCACCTGATGGGACATTCTTCCTGTACCTCCAATTCCAAGTGCTCCACTCGGATTGTCAATCATCGTCAAGTACCTCATCCCATCAAACAAATCTCTACCAGAACAAGTGTTAATTTACTCAATCACAGAACATGACGGCCTAGCTCTCCGTCCGGATCCATTTTTTTCTAAACCGAAGATCGTTCATCAAATTGGAATGGGTGAAATGTGTGATCTTGCTCATCGTTGACTTGAACGGTTGTTGGATGATAACTATAAGTGCAGGTTTATTCAACTCTTCACTTGCATAGTTTGTTGCGCCGAGTTCGATTTCGAGTGGTTCTACTGCCTGTGGCTGTACCGTTCTGGATGATGATGATGCATTGTTCTTCGTTGCACGACGCGGAATAGGCGGTAAATTTTCTTCGTACCAGCGGTCCATGTCGGTTTATGTTCCAGTTTTGTCGATGGTGGTGATGATTAGAGAAATGTTTCAGTTGCATAAATAAAGGAACAATCCGACCTGGAAAGCGTGGTTAAGCACTATTTTTCTGTACTGAATAGAAAAAAACATGAAACGACTAGAGAAATTATTGTCATACATACCTTCAACCGTATAACTTCTCCCATAAGACTCATTATCACGCAATTCATCCGTTACGGTACGTCCAATCGCATTATCGTTTTGATTGTTATCTCGTTATGTTAAACAAACAGAAGACACACGACCCCATTCGCAGTTAGTTACGCACATACGCTTCCATGACATACTTTCGTCCGTATTATGATTTCCGGTTGAGTTTCAAACTTTGCACACTTTTGGAACTTCCCGTCCCCTTATCCAGACCGGTTTGAAAATTATCATCTTTTTCTTTGCGACGGCACCGATTAATTAAAAGTATAAAAACATTTAACACATACTACATCGTTCATTGAGTCTATTATCAATCACAATCGCTACTTACTACTCTACTCTATTTTTGAACATTTGTCAATGGTTCATAAGTACATTCACACTTTCCCGCCCTTTTCATATGACTGTTTGACACATATTCAAATTCCGTTTACGGTTAATACTACTTCCATTCTCCATATTCATATACAACGCTGCACGTCTGCACCTTGAAGGACCATCGAGTCCCCTCACTCACTGTTGTCTTCTCCTACACTACAACCTCCATCCCTTCGTCATTGTTCCAAATGTATGCATTGTAGTTCATCAAATCTAACTGTAGGGATTTCCGTTCAGATTGGTCTTTTACCACATCAATTCGCGCACTCGCTGCTTCCACATTGTCCTCCACATTCTCAGTCCCCTGACCTGCGTATTGTTTTTTCCGCTCGGATTCCACCTTTCTCAACTTTGTTTTCTCCTCCTCTATTTTAAACATGTCGTCCATTGATTTCCTTTCTTGTCCACGTTTCTCACCCCCTTCCCCTGCCTGTAAACGTATCATCATGTTATGTAGAATAATTATTCCATTTGTGATGTCACCTGATGTCTCCGACTGCTCATTCCGAACGGAATAATACAATAGACCATATCTCATACGCAATAAATATAAAAATGAGATACATTTTCCCGTACGGTACTGCAAATAGTTGTAAATTTGCGCCCAGCCGAGCTCTTGTCCTCATCCTTGTCACACCGTACGGTCGTATAATTTCCAGATTTTTTTGTTGATGATGCTGTCAATATCTTTGTCTCTGTCCTGATGTCAGCCGCCCCAGCACTACTACTCGGCAATAGCCATATATCCGGATGGAACTGGACCAATTCGGCCATCAATAGATTGAATAATTGTTTTGATATACTGAACATTTGTCGAAATGTCCAATCAATGCACACTTCTTTCCTGAATATAAATCCCTTTCCGTCACGGTTTCGGAACTCATGCAAATGAGCACTGGTAGTCATTTTCCCATATGGTATAGTGTCCTCCTCCTCGTCTTGTTCACCAAGCCCTTTTCCGATTTCGGCAAAGATCACCTCCTTCTGTCTATGCAGTTCCTTGAACACGTTGAGTAGTTGTTTTTTCTGTCGTCTTGTACGTCCGCCCTGTTTCCACGCCTTGCCGTACCCTCCGTTTCAAACCGACATTGCGCTTTCACAATCTTTTGAATCCATTTTTTGCACATTCAACTCCACGTGGACTGAATTGCCTCCCACAGTCGAAATCACTACTTCACACAAAATTGACAATGCCAATTTTACCGTCACGGATTTCCGAGCTCATACTGACAATTCTGCCACTCCAATTCAGCCATGACCGATGTCACATCAATACAGCCATGACTAATTCACAAACCAATCACAAACACCCACGGATACTTTTCAATACATTTATTTTTTTCTTTCCGCAATATAGTGAAATGACCTTTTCATTCCCATCGTCACCACAGCACTGCTCATATTGCACACCACGCACACCGTTTCCGGATTCCCCCGGCTTACTATTCCGGTCGGTGCCATGTTCACTCTTCTACAGCTCGTTGGTCCATACTTTGCGTAATATACACATAATGAAAATGAACCAGTGAAGGTTGGGCGTTTTAATAATAAATTTGAGTCTGACAATGCAGATTTTCACACCATGTATACCTGTTCCAACTGTATGTACCCTGGTTTACAAAAAATATTAATATGTTATTCGAGTTCATCAACTCCAACTGGAGAAACTCTAACTAGAGATGCCCTTAGCTTAGCTATACAGATTTTAAGAAATAAGAACGGCCTGGAATCGCAGTCTTAAAAATAAGAAAAAAATCATTAATTAAAAAGGGCTACTACTCATTCAGTATCTTTTCCTTATTCTTACACCCTTCAGTATCCACATGACGAGGTTAGTAATGTCATCGAAATACATTTCACATAAATGTTTTAGCCAATAACTGACCAGTAATGCCCTTACATGCATTTAATTTTTTTACTGTCCGTAACAACCATAAAATACAGTTTGCAAAATCAAACCCAAAAGAGTTAATGATATCTCTGTACCGTTGAGGTTAGTGTACACAATAATAACTGAACATTTTGATGAAATAAAACAAGCTTTGTAGCGAAGTGCAGAAGAAGGAACACGTGGCAACGAATAGGGGCAAAAAGCGCACCAAAGGCCCAAACCTACCCCACAGTTTGGACAAGTCATAGCAACCCCCGGATGGTATATTACCCGTAAGAAAAGTCTCTTCATCGAATCTCACACTGCCCTTCCGTCTCACCTCCACTTCGATCGACTCTTTGCACCCATCTCCAACAAGCCTTTACCACGCGACCCTTGCTCATCTTCCTTCATCCGGCAGCCACGTATTTGCTCCTGTCTACACGCACTCGCGTCCCCTTTTTGAAGTTCCTCAAACTGTTTTTTCTTTTTTTTTTCTTTTTTCTCTAAAAGTTCCTTATCAGCATGCAAGAGGTGGACGCAAACACCAACATTCCTTTATCCTGTTTCCATCGCCTTCCACCAACAGCGGAGGCGTACTGGGAGAGACACCGTCTATCACAGGCAACTTTAAGCCCTAAGACGATTGCAACCTACAATAAGACTACAACGAATTCATCAAACTCAACTACGATCTTCCTATCAACGACCCGCCCACAGCCGATCCATCGTCACCAACTACGTACAAGAAGAATTCGACAAGAATCCAAGACCTGGTAATAAGTCCCGCATGGGCTGTCTCATCTCAATCCTTTAAATAATTGCACCTCGACTCAAGCCGCACATGAATACAACTAGAAGACACTTCAAGGGATGAACCAAGCTGACACCTCCGATTTCCACAACTCCTCTCACGTCTCAACTTACAGCTGCCTTCACTGCGAAGCTGATACAACTGAAACAACCAGAAGCTGCCGTTGCCTTATGCTTCAGCTTCACCGGTCTACTCCGCGCCAGCGAAGTCATCAACCTTACTTGGGGAAATATAATACTACCTGGAGACAACCGTCTCGCCTCTTTCGAACCCGGCACGGCAGCTCTCAATATTTTTCAGCCCAAAACCCACAAATTCGTGGGTCCACCAATTCCTATCATTCAGCTCCCAGGAAACAGTCACCCTCCTTCAGTATAGAGCTCTTTCTTTCCCTCAGCACGCTTTGAATCCCGCTGCACAACTTTTTCCCTCACTAACATACCCTCTCTACTGTCATGCCTTTAAATTTATATCAGCCTTCTTTAACTTAGATCAGGCAAACTTCACAACCCACTCCCCTCGCGTGGGTGCAGTCACAGAAGCGATTATAAATAACGTCACAGTACAGAAGATTGCAATCAAAGGGAGATGGGAGTCGCCCCAGTCCGTCCGACACTACGTCACAAATGGACAGGCCTGGATTGCTTCCCGTCTCACTTCTTTCCGTCATCAACACCTCATCCTAAAATACGAACGAATTTCCCGCGAAATAAATTCGCGGCTCAACCAAGACCATTTTTATCACACCAAAAAAAAATCGCAGCTCAACCAATACCATCTTCATCACCCATAACCGTCTCTTCCCATATACACAATCACAACCTATCCTTCATACACGCCCATCCTTTCCAAAAAAGAAAAGAGAAAAAAAATTATATATCAAATATCCATATATCCATATAGTTATCTAACGCTGTCCTGCATTTCGATCCGTTTAAGATTCCTTCCTTTCCTCCTTCATTTTCATTATTCTCTTATTAATTTATTATTACTTTTTAATTTGTTTATATATTTTTATTATTTCCTCTTACACTATTTTTTTCTACCCACAACACCAACATCTTGGCCTTGGTGAGCGCCAAGATCCCCGAACTTGCCCACGTCGAAGCCCTCCGATTGATCATGCCAAATTGTCAGCTCCCCTCTTCTTTTAAATATCGCAACCAAGTTTTCCTTTAGCTCCATCATGCTATTCCGTTGGTATCATAACTGCCAAACGACATCCTCCTTTCCTTCTTCTTTCAACTTCCTGTAAATACGATGCCGCACTTACCATCTTCCTCAACCAATCCATGGAGCCCACAAATTAACCTTACACCACCCACCCCTCCCCCACTCCCT
>JAULBU010010857.1:0-23848 GCA_032358235.1 Odonthalia washingtoniensis
AAAAAATACATTGACCTCTATGACAACGAACCACCTCGAAATGTTATGCCACCGGAATGTAGTGCTATGTGGAATAGTATAAACAAGATGTGAAGAGATGTAGTGACCATTGAATAAATGCTACAACATCTAAGACACAATGTAATAGAGTATACCGTTAACGGAGTTACGAGGGAGCTTAGAAGTCAAGAAACACGAGCGAGAAAAATCAAGATTGACAAGACGGACGTAGAAGGTAAGAAAGTAGTGGATATGGAAATTTCATATGGTACGAAGGCTATGCCGAAGTCGGCACTAATCCCAGATTCTCATCGAGCGCAGATTTTTTCATGTATGATCAAATAGTAGCAATGAAAGATATTGCTTGGACGTGGGCTTCTTGCATGCAAGAAGAACAAATGGAACTTCTGATAGATCGCACAGAATCGGAGAAATGGTTGCATGCAACAAGGAATGTTGGAGGAAGCTGGGGACTTGCGTAATTTTGCAGGAAGAAAGAGCAATTGGATAGTGATGGGTACTGCATTCTACGGAGTATGTCTGATCCTTTGGACATAGATGATACAATGATAAAGAGGTATATAGAAGCGTTTCAGGAAAACCATTACTTTCCTACACAGACAATTGGTGAACGTTTTACCGAAATACAAACATGGTTTCCGGGCCAAGAGGCACCGAAAGATGAAATCAATAAAGATCATTGGAGTCAAATTATCAGCACTGGTAATGATAAAAGTGACGAACATGACAGAAACAATGGCATTGGATGTTACTCCAGTACAAGAAGTTTACTTGAAAATCAAATGGAAATTCATCGTGATTATGTATGGATAGCTAAACAACGTGCTGGGCTGGACTTATGGATTGGATTGTTGCCCGCATTGTTCAATATAAATAACAATTGCAAATGTTCGACAAAAATTCCAAACGGTGGGAGCCGCGTTCTGATTAATGGTAAGGATTATCCACCACAACATGGTCGCAATGACTTCAACGTCAGGAAAAGTTGTTTCTCTGGTTACTTCACAATTACAACTGTTAATGAAGGTGTATCGTTATGGATAGCTCCTGGATCTTATCGTAATGTCCATTTCAGAAAAGACGAAAAGGACAGAACTGCAAGTTGTTTGGTAATGCATGAAATTCAAATACCCCTACAGTCTATTTTCATTAGTGATGGTTAGATTCAGCATGCAGGGGCAGGATGGAATGTAACAGGAGCACTGAGGTATCTTTTGTATATTATATCGGACGGTAGCAATTTGAAAGATGCTATTTCATACGCATATGGATGTAGTTTTTGCAATGAAGGTCAATGGATATCTGCTCTCACATCGCAATGTTCAAGCATTCCATCTATTTGTGGTCATATCGACGGAGAACCCGACGAAAGTGAACATGGCAGAGACGATGAACCACAAAATATGGATTATTGGGGAATGGAAGATGTTTAAGAGCCACCGTTGTGTTAAGAATTGCTCCTTGATTGAATTTACCTTTGTTTACCATGCATATCTAAGTCTATTTCTACATATATGGTAAAGTAAATTGTACGTTTCTTCCCAGAAACGGTTCTAGTTAAATGTGTATATGTTCCTATCATTTTTTCAACGTCATGAATTTACTTAATACAGGCTGTTATCTTACTTACACAACATTGCTGATAACAAAAAATATGTAAAACGTTTTCCTCCATATGGAGGAAAATTTTAACACTTTTTAAATTGGAACAAGATTAAATTTCTTTTGACTACTTACAGTGGAAAATCGACTACTGGTACCGGCAGTAAAATGTAAGAAAGATTGGTGAACACGTTGGTCCCTATTAACAAATTATTCTACCAATATTCAAATGAGTCAAAGAATGTGACATCTACCGCCATTGCCCTGGATCCGACATTCCACTATAATGGTAACGAAAAACTTCATCTGCCATACCACGTATTGAACATACTCGACAGACGTTCAGGCTGATTATAAATGACATACCACGTCATGAAAATACAATAATAAGAAGAGATTGCACACTATGCGACATGCAGTAAATGGTAACGGTTATCAGAAGCACACGGACAGATCTGATGCCCATTACGAAGGACCTGACGTAGAAAGAGCGTACAGCGATGAGCAGGACTGTGTAATTTCTGATTATCAACGTCCCTTCGAACCTTCGGAACAGGGCACTGATGTAAAAGTTACACCGAATCATTCGGTAACCTTATCAGAAGAAATTGGAATTCACGCTGTAATTATGGTAATCCGGATGCTTTGATCAGATACTTTTAGTGCAGATGTTGTTCGTAATTACATAAATTATCGGAATAAATGCATGTCAATTGTGTACAGAACAGTGGATCGGAGTTCAATCGATGACTGGTTTCAAAAAATGGAGGTTCCATACAACACTGCGTTAGAAGACAATATCAGAGCTTTCCTATACAAAAAAATACTTCATTGATGTGTTACGTACACAAATGAATGTCGTTAGTGCCACAGATGTGAAATTTAGACCTACTTTAAACGAGGTTGACCGTGATTATATATCACATCCTCTGCACTCCGAATTCTGTGCCGGGTTGTACATGTCCATAAGAAACCATATAATGACAAATGACAAGTCTTCAATTGAGTGGAATCAAAGTAGAGAAACGGAGCCTAAGTCCTTCATTGGAATTCTACAGATATATAATGATAAAACAGCAACAACTTTGAAGTCGCAATCCTTAGTTGGTTATCCCATACATGTCACATTTTTGAATATGTCCGTACAATTCAGACGTTTTCTGACAGACCATGGTTATGCTTTAGTTGGCTTTCTTTCTTTTAGGTTACAAGGGTCACAGTCAGGGAAAGTCGTAGAGGACTACTGTAACAATAGTGACATAGGCAGTGATGAAATTATTGCGAATGACGATCACGTCCAACTGACCTCGTCAATCCGGGGTCGAGATGATAAATTGGTTTCGTTACATGACGCAATGACAACGGTTCTTGTGCCGTTAATTAAAAATTCCATGGAATGTTTTACAGTACGTATAAATAACAAGATGAAAGGGAAGTGCTCCCCTGTAATAGTGTAATACTTCTGTGACATACTAGAAATTTAAGACATGTACGGAGTTCTACATAACTTTACGACCACATGTCCATGCGTGAGATGCTTGGGAATTTCAACCGATTTCAAGACAGATCCAATATCTGCATTATGGCCTCCCAGAACCTTTGACTATGTATGAACCAGAAGGAATGTTGTTACCACATTTTTGAAATCATCAAATACAGGGTCGTAAACAGTAGAGAAGAATTGTTTACAAAGGGAAGCACAAAACATTCTGCGGGACATTTATGTCGCACCATGGGTCCCATTTCTGGAGAAGCTGGAGAAGAGACATCCGCACCTACTTGTTCCAAGTGTTTTCTCAATTATCACGTATGAACCATTTCATAACCTTCGTCTCCGTACTTATAAATCAATCAAAACATGTTTCATGACATATCTGTTAAGTCCATTCCCAACAATGAAATGAATGGACATACAGAGGAACGGGAAACAATTTCGGACACATCTCGTGGCATTGTCACGAGCTTGTAATTCACTTCTTTCTGCAATAGAAAACCAGTTCGGTGCACCCAGTTTACATGTTGACTATTCAACAAGGAAGAATTCCCAACAGCTGAACGGTTTCTTCCTAATTAATTAAATTTGAGGAATGTTGGAGGGAAAATATTAGAACTGTTTGGATATGATTTTCCCTTTCGTGGAAAGATATATTGATAGAGTCACTTGTTACCAGGATGATTCTCCTTTGACAAAGACTTGCACAAATCACACAACATTAATGCAGGATTTGCTGTACGACAATAATTGTGTCGGAGGGTCACAGGAATCTATAGCTGACATCGGGGACAGAATTACTATTCTGAAATTGTAATGTATAGAAACATTTCAGAAACATTGCGATACTGGAATCCACGCATTCAAGTTCATTTACTAGATCACGTGGTAGAAGACCTCTCTAGGTTTGGAAGTCTAAATATTGTCGATGCATCACCTTATGAGCCCTTCAATACATTCTTCAAACAGTCATATCGGTCTACTTCCAAAAGGATGGAAACAAGAATGGATGAAACGGTGAAAAATACGGGACCAACAATTTCAAATATACGTCGAAGTTCAACACATGATGCGTTTCTAAAACAACGTTCCATTCATATTTCTATACCTCATTCTACAGGGACGACTACTATGACTAAAGGTAAAACACAGCTATCACTATATCTGGTACACGAAGGTATTTATGTTTGGTTACAACAGGTTGTTGACACAAAACAAAGAATGGGAATGTGTAAAGAATCTACAACGCAAATTCTTACTCCAATATTTGAAAAAAATGTCCCGTATCAGTCTGACAGTATTCACTGATCTTGTTCAGACATACTTTCAAACCCACGATCTGTTGCTTACAATCTCCGAAATTTCTCTCACATTTTTCAAGTCAGAGTACATAGTTGGCGGACATCTCCCAACGTTGCAACATTATGACAGTTATAGAAATATTGTAAATTACAGACCTCCTCCGCCACATCTCCGTAAAAGACAACGCATATTTTCAACAACACAGTTTGGTCCGAGCAAGAAGAAAAGGAATAGCTTAGTCCTCATAAAGAGTAGTGACGGAAGTAGTCCCGTTTACTATATAGAAAAGGTCCTCCTTCTATTCTATACGAAACAATACAGTACCATGGACAGGAAGAATTTTGCTTCGGTACAATACATGGAATTTACTCAGCCTCTGGAGAATGTCAATAAAGTTCTGAACTGAATATGCCTTTGATGGGCTACATGTGATGAGGTTGACTACACAAGACATGGAACAGACACAAGTTCCGTGAAACATATTTTAGAAACAGGAGAGTGGTACGACATCATTGATTTCGATAGCATATGTTAATCTGTACATGTATTAGCAGTCAAATTTTGGAATTGACTCGTTCACTCAACAGTTTCCATGGCCGAAGAAACGGTTCCACATCAATCGTTTTTACAGGGAAAGGGATTTGTTCATATCTCTAACTACTGATACTGAAGAGGATGACGAAGAAATAATACTCCACGTAACATGGTCGTATACATTAATTTAGTTTACATTACATGTTATTTCATTCCAAACCCTCGTCCCTATTCCCATTAACTTCATTACCTCCTAGACCTTCAAAAAGAGCACTTCGTTCTGGTCCTTCGTTGTACAGCTTTCCGAGTTTATAAATACTTTTCCGGTCAGACGCTATTTCTGCGATATAGCAGTCATGAATGATTCCGCATGGCGTCCCGATGTACTATCGAAACCGGGTGGATTGTACAAATATAAAATGTTTCTTCGGACTTTTCGTGGTAATAATTATTGTGGCGTCACGTTCCATTTCTTTGAAAATACGTTCTTCCTCTCACTCTACACATTCCGGTACTTCCAACTCTTCAGGGACCCATTCTTCTACAAATCTTCTTAATTTCCCAATTAACTGTTCTGTCGCCAATTTTACATACTTCGAAAACATTTGGTTGAATTATTTTTGACGACCTTTCCCACGATATTCTTTCACAACGAGCAGTTTAACACAGCTAAAAATCCAATCATCTACGAGAGGAATACTCATTGCAGTCCCTTCCACAATGTCCCCTTCTTATTCATCAGGCATACATCTAATAGAATCATGCAATATCGCAGGACAGATCTTGTTTCTAAACAGATTCAACATTTCTTCATCGTTTTCAACGTAAGGTGTAAGGTTCAACAGAACTGCAGCATTCCCGTGATTGAAATATCTGAAAGGTCCGCAGTACGTTACTATGATATGTCTAACACACCGTGTCTATTGGATTTCATTATTTTCTCTCCGCGACAGCAATTTCCGCGTCCCTTCGTTCCTTTGCACCGGATTCCTTCAAATTGAATCGTGATAGTATAGAGCCATAGCCAAGTGCTTCAAATAATCTGTCTTTTGCAGCCCTTTTCCTTCTACTACAAAAATCAGATAACAACTGTCTCAAACGCCCCTCTAAAGTACCAACTTTTGATAGCTCTTCAACAACGTCATCCCTCATTTCATCCGTCCAATATATGCTTACGCTTTCCCCACATGAAAGTTCAGCTCTAAGTAATGAACATATAATATCTTGCTCGCTGTTGACGGAGGGGCCATATATGTTGTTTCCACTGCAGAGAAAAGTCGTTGGTTTTGATACAATCATTGAACCGTCCGACAGTTCTAGGCCATTATTCAGTACAATTTTTGCTCTGTTCGTCCAGTTTCTGGCATTTCGCTCATTATATGGGTCCAATTCACACGTTTACTTGTTTCCCCACTTTTGCATTGTCAGGTCTATTGCCAGTAAAATTCCCAAACATTTAGTGGGAACTTGTCTTATCATCCTCTACACATAATTTCCACGACTCTTGTTTCTATCTCCCATCTTCTTAAGAACTTCTTAATTAAGAACTTCGAAACTATGTACCATTCCTTTCACTTCAACATTTTTACAATCAACTTTCAGAACTTCTGATTGCAGAGCCTTGATTGAAACCTCATTACTCATCACCTCCCGTGCTTTCTCATTGGCCAAAACTTTGTACTCATTCATCAACACAGAAAGTCTTGTGTTATCCGCAGTTAGTTTTCGAACATCTTCTTCCAGCCCACTGAAATCTTCCAACTTTACTTCTTCTTGTACTGACGAAAATTCGTCCAATGCAGCACCCACATTGGTGATGTTTCTATCCTTTTCCCCAGTATTTACAATCACATCTCTATCCGTTCTGGAATCCATATCATCCGTGTGGCGATTGTTCACTTCATCAATACCACTCATAGATGAGGATTTGTTTGTATCTGTTCCCTTCATTCTACCATTACACCCTCTTCTGTTTCCACGAACTCCACGACTCCTTCCTCTACCTCTACCTCGACCAACAACCCGCCTGTTTACAACCTTGTTAGAACTAGGCCCACCGATTTCATCTACCACATAGTCACTTCCGCAAATACCCGCTCTCGCCACTTTCGACGTTACGAATTTTCGACTGTTGACCCGACAATCCTTCCGAACGTTTCCTGGTGCCCCTGCGAGTCGCCATAACTTATTTCAGAACACTAAATGAATCGCAATAACTTGAAGATTAACTTTTATTCCTCGTACAATGTTATCTTCAACTTTCGATAATGCAACAAGTTCCGCCATAATTTGAAACTACATGTAACGCCTATGATAGTAGATGTGTACACCTTGTAGTTCAAACTGCACTACACTCTGGCTCTGGTAGGTACTGTATGCAATTTCCACACTATGTAGAGTTAGATTTTTGCGGAATACCAATTAATTCATTTTCTGCAAAACTTTCCACTCCAAATGGTCATTTCGATTTTGCAGAAAATTATATTTAATTTTTTGCAGCAAAAATCAATTGATTGATTTTCCGTAAAATGACCATATGGAGTGGAAATTTCATGGTTTCTGTACCTTATTTCATTTAATTGCAAATACAGTCTGTCTAACACTGGATCTATATGATACTTATAGCACGTAAACAATCTTTAAATTAAGACATTATAAATAGCTGCTTCAAATAAATTCAACTACTACCAATGTTACCACCTACTTATCTTACCGTACCGTGTTTATGGAAATGATCATTGATCAAATCCATAATCAGAATGTGGTTACTACCATGGTGGAAACCACTTTACACCCATGTGTTTTCATCATCTATAACATCATGGGAATAACGTGAGCCACAAGTAGTCTAGTTCTAGCTGTGTCCCTTCTTCATTACAAATGATAGTATAACATTTTGCAGATAGGCTACTATTATGGAAACTAAACGCTCTAAACAAAACATGCAGTACAAATTGTAATATCGGAAACAATAACTAACAAATTGACTGTACTAGTGATCATTTCACAAAGTACTTGAACGTTATTGACTTATATAGAACATGTTGTTTCTTTAATATCAGGATACACTAATAAATAAAAACAGGGAAAAGATAAAAATGAGTTGAACATTTGTTCAATTTCAACTCCACCACTTTCATACATTTCATTTAACCATTCACTTCATTTCCCGGCAATTCCTCACAATTTCGGCTGTAACCTCTTTACAGTACTCAACTGAAGGTACTTGCTTTGAGAATAATCTCGCATCAAATTCAGCGTCGAAGATGATGTCAATAACTTCTTCCACCTCCTTTCTTCCAACTAAAAATTCTTTGATACTTACATATATAGCCAACGACTTGTTTAGCACACCATCTTTGTTCTCGTCCATGTCATGTCCCATTCCCGTTTATAACGAAACGGATCTATCCATAGTTCCACTACTACCAGCTGACTTTCCGCATCCATACTGTTGTCCATCGGAACCGTTCATGATAATACGAGCTTTTTCTGTTGAATTTCCTGTTGAATTATCCGGTTCAAAGCTACAGCTGTATTCTGTGACGCCAAGAGTTGGGTAAATAGGTGCATATTTTTCCTCTATTGAAAATCACCACTCGACACATGAATTACATAAACTACTGAAATATATTTCGTACATTGCTTATATATTTCAGAGCAAGTATCATACATCATGATGTATCCATCATTTAAATGTCATGCATATGTATCCCCATTCCTAGTTTTAAAGGCCACATACCGTACTTGTGGTGTCTTCTGAGAGATTTCGAGGACACCACGTCATTTCGTTGCTAGCATAAACGTAACAGAACTCTTACGTCCACATTTGATTTTTTGGATTCCTTAATTTTTCTAATTGCATTATTTTCGGATTGTGTAATTTTTTTATTATTTTCTGTCGTATGTTTACTTGATTTTTTAATAAAAAATAATATTGGAAGTTTTAATGACAATAGTATTTTTTGATTTCTCAACATTTTCCAGATCTGCCGTTTCAGTGCGAGAAATGGCCGTTGTGTGTTTTTTTCAGATATTTAAATCTCAACTGATCAGTCATTTATTTGCCGTCTTCATACAATTCCATTACCTGCTTTTCCCCCATTCGCGCACATTTCCATCAACCAGTCACAAGTATAATCGATCAACTTGCAACGATGATCCCAACACGATGACAGTTCACTCATTCTGATCATTCAACAGCAACTCATACATGTCAGTTCCTCTCGCGATGAACGTATTGCATGCGTAACCTTTTTAGCGCAGGTAATTATTCATTAACTATTAATTAATTCAAACTTTTTTTACAACTCCATTCATATTTGTTAACCTTCCTTTACCTTTACTTCCTCTTCTGATTTTCGTTTACAGGTTACTTCTCTTCTTCAACTACCCTGGATCGGGCAAATAGGTATGTTTTCATTCCTCTTCCGTTTACGGTTTCATACTCTAATTCCCATTTCATGACCTTTTCATATTCAATGTATTAACTTTTGTTATACTCTTTATATTAATTATTGCCATTTTAATATGTATGCAGTTCAATATGGTTTATATGTTCAAAATGAAAGAATAGTTATGAAACAAAAAAATTAGATTTATATATATTTTGTATACATGATATATTAATATATATTTATTGGATGCGATTCTTGGTCGTTGCTTATGGCGGTTCTCATTTTTCTTTTACTGTATAGTTTCTACTTTCTTTCACGTTTCCTTGTTCCATACAATTTGTCATAGCTTCATCTCCATCACGTTTTTCATTATTAAATTTCTTTGTTATTTTTCTTTTCTCATATATTTATAAAATTGTTCGATTTGATATCGCATGATGTCACAAATAATAGAAATATTAATATTGTGTATACCATAATTGGTATACATGTATTGCAATGTATATTCCTATTATTCTATATGTCATACTCATATTCCATCATATCATTCCTACATATAACAGATATATACATCAAAAATCGCAATAACCATCCACTTTCACATTCATGAAATGAATTTAAAATAGATGAACCATTGAAGATTGCATGCGATATATGAATTAATTAATGTAGTGTACATACACTCAAACATTCAGCACATGAATGTAAAATTCAATGGACTTACATTACAAACTACATTTTTGCAGTATTATATGAAGGATCCATTCAATCTCTCATACACAAGGTGTAGTTGCGAGCCTAGATAACAAACATATAAATCTCCTGTGTATGAAAGAAAATTTCTATGATGCATTTGTGTAATTTTTCAAACAATGAATGTTGGTCCGACTATTTCTTCCATTTATTCTCAGCCGTCCGTAAGTAAATTTCTATGTGACATAAATTGAAACATACAGTACTTGTATGCCACAGTTAATTCACCATACATTTAATCTTCAAGCTGTGTAAATTTTTCCTTCAGTTACCATCCGTAACCATGCAAACAATGTAATTTTCTGTATGTAATCTACACGGACCTTCAAAATTTGTATGGCCTAGTAGGTGTCACATATACCTCAAAACTACGCCTATTGAATGTAGGCATTCAGTTCCGGAAACAAAGACGATGATGGACAAGTTCCATCAATGCAAATAGCACGTTTTTAGTATATAGAGGTTTATATTCATCTTGATAATCCGTAATGTTGGTACTGAATTTACAAAATGCACGTAGAGCTGTTGAGTTGTTACTTTGCGTGTTTATGGGAGTGAATTTTCCTAATAAACTTCCAGTCACAACAGAATGTTCACTCGGATTTGTAGTAGAAATTTATGTTATTTCATCAATTTCCATGTTCGGAAGGGGTAAGTTGGTTGATGGTAAAAATGAATTCATGTCGTTTGTGGTTGCTTCTTTATCAACAGAATAATTTCCCGCACTACTGTGAAGTAGTTGACGTTTTTAGACAATAATTTAGTTGTTGCACCATATGACTAAAAGTCATTTTCGTCGCTCGGTGGTACTACTGTACCGCTGACATAGGAAGATGCAAGTGGAGCACTGTAATTTGACATCATTGAATGGAATGTTTATCTGCTATGGTGAAACTTGTGCGCCCGAATGGTTTTATGAAGAGCACCCCCACGAATGGTAACTGAAAACCAAGCTCATCGCCGACAATGTTTGGAACAATCTGAATCCCTTCTCTATTTGGATAAAATTTCCGAAGACGAAGGCAATTCGAGCAATTCGAAGCTTATAATTGCGTGTATAGTGCTGCGCAGGTTCGTAAACATCGAACAAGTGTGCTCCAACATTGAGACTGGCCGTGAGTTAGAAATTTGAAGCTTACAGTTCATTGTAATGTTTTCTAAAAAATATAAAAAATTAGTCTCCATTTCAACAATAAACCAGATTGTTATTTGTTTTATTAATTTTTAAAAAAGTCATAATAGTAGAGACGAAAAAGTATATTTCAAAATTATATTTGGTTCATTTTTTATCAATATCCGTCATGATTTTTTTTAAAATTTCCATTCGGTGTAACTTCTGTACCTTCAACCCCTTCCCACATTTTTCAAAGTTATTAACTGTACAAAACGAGGAAACATGGCTATTTTAATTAAAATAAAACTTGGACGATCACAACACAGACGAAAAACTAATATTTAAAAATCAATCGAAATTTTATCCGATTGCGATACCGGCTACGAAAACTGGTATTGCATTCCTGACAAAATGATGCGCCATGTGGCATAAAGTATGAAAAATGTTTATTTTTCCATCATGCTGTAGTTTTGGGCAGATATAAGGATTAAATCTGCTCGTGCACCGGTCCTTTAAAAAAAGCACCAACCTTCCCCGGGCGGATATAAGGCTTCAATTTGCCCGGTTACCAGTCATTAAAACAATCCTGGCCCTACCCTGGAAGATAGAAGGCTTAAATTTGCCCTGGTACCGATCAATAAAAAAATCAACCATACCAGGGTATATATAAGGGTTTAATCAGCCCGAGAACCAGTGAATAAAAGTAAAGAAGCATTCCCGGGCAGATAAAAGGAATAAATCCGTCTGGGCATCAGTCAAAAAGTAAAACCGAACTTGTCCGGGCAGATATGAGCACTAACTTAATGCTCATATCTGCCAGACAATTGAGCCGTGTCCGGGCTGCTGTAGCGCCTCCTGGGACACTCTATATGCCTAAGAAGGTTTATAGTCTAAATCTGCCAGACATATTTTGAGAACTATTGGGCGGATTTGAGCCCTAAATTCGTGGAATGCTTTCGAAAACCGTTGGGCAGATTTAGACATTAAATCTGCTCAACCGTTTTCGATTACAATTGGGAGAATTTATACCTTAGATCTGCCCAATTTATTTGGGGCTGCTGGTGTTGGTGGGGGGTAGAAGGAAACTTTCTCCATCACAGTAGGATATGAAACTTAATTTCATCTCCTACTGTAATCGCAAATCAACATAAAACAACTTGGGCAACGAAATCGAATAACTAAATCAATAAATAATTGAGTAATTGAAGTTATTGCATCTATTGAATTAGTGGATATCAAATAAAATTAGAGTCATTTACTGTGCGTACGATCCATAGTTTTGATGTTCTAGATTACTGAATTCTGTTTTTCGCATCATTTATTTAAATGGTCCATTGGGCCAGTTGGATAGAACTCACAAATCCCTTACTTTGGAATGTTGTGGTTACGAGTTCGAATCCTGCCTAAATCAAGGAGAGCAAGGAGTTGTATCTGTAGTTTCCTATGTCACCAACGAAATACTGTGGGTCGTCAGCCATTCACCAACCCTGTCTCCGCTTACAGTAAGGAGGTGGCATAAGTGTTTCTCGCAGTTGTATATTTCTAGAACGCTGTAAGCGGGGGCTCCTTGGCGGCATTTGAATAATATTTAAATTAAATAGGGAAATAGTGCAAATATTATTTGCAGTATTTTCCTATATCTATTGTTGGTATTGGTAGTAAAGAAACCATTCATCCCACATGTAGGATGTATGGACATTTGCATAAAATGTATTATAACTTGCGAAATACTTGTCCAATTTCAATTTTTCTTTTTGGTATTAAAAGGGAACGAAGAGCTGTATCTGTTGGAGGTCTTAGAAATTCGATCCGTATTTTCGTTGTGAATTTGTTGCGTTTGTAATTTGCATGTATAGTTTGTACAATACGGACAGTTATTGTACACGAAATTAGGGGTCGACATCAACTTGATTTTGTTGGAAACTTAACGCATAGGTGAAAAATAAATTTGGGAAGGGCGACTGGCGGGGGAGAGACATTGATGAGGTATTTAGTGCTTTTTCGGAATTGTGCATGTAATGTGAAAAATTTATTGTTCATTTCAGTTTTAAGTATCAGTGTAAGTTTAATGTAATGTTCTTTAAATTTCAATCACATTACCAGGAAAAGTCTTCAAGTGTGTCTTCAAGCCTTCATGTTCTTTCTATGGACATGATAACATCATTGAATAATCATCACTTCTTCACCGATGGACAACTGCTTCATCACTAAGTTGCGTGATTTCTTCATTCAATTTTTCTACTTCGATTTTTTTAGGGTCCAAGATTGACTTCAACTCATTGTGTGTTGAAGCTGTTTTTTGGAAGTCTGTGGAAGTTGCTGGAAGGAGTTGGACATGGTAATCTATCTGCACATTTAAAAGAAAAATTCTACCCAAACACGCAATTCTCGTTCTCAGAATTGCAAAAGAATACATAAATCTAGCCATTCATCATGAATGTTAAATTGTTTTAGAATGGACATGACGTCCATACTAAAATACATTAAATTTCGGAAAAAAGTTCCCAGCATCATCAAAAAATCTGTTTCCCTGAATTTTTTGATTCAATCTGGAAACGATTTCTTCTTTAATAGCTCTGGTAGATACCATCTCTTTGGACAAAAACATACTCCCAGACTGCGATTCTTTTTCTGAGAAATGCAAAAGAATACAATACTCCGGCTCGTCATTTACATCCTAAAACAACTACATTTTCACAAAAATGTTATCAACATCATCAAAAACTCGGTCTTCTTCACTTTTTTGGGTTCAAACTGGAAGCACTTTCTTTTTTAATGGCTCTGGTAGACACTGTCTCTTTGGAAAAACGTACTTCCCAAACTGCCATCCTCTTTCTGAGAATTGAAAAAGAATACAATACTCCAGCCCTTTCTGCCCATGTTAATATTATAGTAAATTACTTGAACATCAACCAACATCATCATCAAATTGTTTTCTCAATGTTTTAGGACAAACGGAAACTGTTAAAAAATACATTCTATTTTGAAGGTTTTGTCTCTTATATCAATGGTGTTGCGGGTGAGTTGTAATACACATCTTCATTACATTCTCCATTCTCCGCCTCCAGGTTCTCCTGATCATTTTGTGGGAGTTTAAGCTGTGAAACTGAGTGAAAAATCCCCAGCATCTAATTCCATCATAATTATAGGGGTTACATAGTGGTGTAAATGGAATTTATCACACTTATAATTTGACTTCCTGCCAATAACGCGTAGAACAGGGTACCATAAATAGTACACCACAGCTGATTTACAGTTAGAATGTGGAGAATGTGCTCTTGTATCCCTACGAAGATTCCTACCATCAGTTTCATTAAAAACATTATTCTGTTTCGTTTCCGAATCTTCGCAAGATCAATCAAACGACAAATTTCCCCTGTTTATATCCTAGTTTGCAGATATTTATTAGAAACAGTGTCCGAATCATCAGCACCAACATCTTCCAACTTTAAAAACGATGTCCAGCGCCACATTATTGTTATCATTATCCCCATCGCTTTGGTTAGTTGCAGTCCGATCCAAATCATCCGCATAATTCAGTATCTCTCTTGAGACATCATTAATAAATTCGGAAAACGACGTAACATTGTTAAATCGCATTCAAAAATTGTCAAAGGTTTTGTAGGCTGGTCTGTCGCCACTATTCTTGTATACATTCCAAATTATGTAAGGTATGAAAATATTACATATTAAGGTCTTCAGTGCCTGTGTTGCTATTTTGGGTTTCCATTCGAAATGAGTTGTGAATGACCTCATTATGGCTCTGTACTCAGCGGAACCATCCACTCTAAATTTGAGACGGGAGTGTACAACTTGTGTTCCGTGCTTCACTTGACGAGCAAGGTAAATAAATCGATTTGTTATGACAAATTCATTGAGATTAGTCCAGAATGGAAGGTGTGTCTCTGTCAAATATTTAACTTGTCTTGTTGTATGCAAAGGTATGTTATGCTGTGTTTGGTGTGCCTATTGAATACATGAGACCACCACTACGTTCAAAGAATCCCTTCCCAGTTGAACAATTCCGTTAGGAACAAAGACACACTTGAAAATAGAAGACGACTCTCACTTGCACAGACATAAACACAGAAATTGAATTTTGTGACGAGTTGTGTAATCATTTGTAGGATTTAATCGAACGGAATTTTGTCAATGGGTGGCGGGAATATAGAAAGATTGACAAAGTCTGCTGCTGTGTTCACATTACACGTAACTGAACTCAATTATCCATCCGAAACCCTCGTTTAAAACTCAAACGACGCTGGTGTAATCCAGTAATTCTTTCCAACGTTACGTTGAATAAAGAACCTGGTTGAAGTGAATCTACTGCACCATTGATCTTTCTAAGATCTGATATACCGACCCCATCTAGTGAACAAACTATGTAAGTGTTATCTAAACCTTCAAGCAGACCATAATTGAAACTATGTGAAACCCAATTCATTTCTTGCATAGATTCCATTATTGCATCTTCATTTTTACTACATCTCGTCATCTACTGCCGGAGTCGGGCTTCTAGAGGTTGAAAATCAAGATTTACATAGCTCTACCATTCATGCGGCGTTATCATATTCATCACCGTGAAGTTTTCCCATGTGAAATTGATTATGTAATACGCAGTCTCTTTCTATCACGACCGCGGAAATGGTCACTGTTACCTTAAACATACACCATGCAAGCCAAAAAGCAGAACGTTGACCAGTTGTCATTAATCAAAATTTGTTCCTCGAACAGTTCAGTGTCTTGTGGTAACCGGAAAAACTAGCATGTGTAGTTGATGGATGGCCTCTCTCTGAACATACGTAAAACCATGTTTTCTTATCGGTCTATGTACCCACATATTCATTATATTCATTACATCTGGAGGCAACTGATAGATGAAACTAATCAATTTTACACTTTTCTTCGTACCGGTCTCTTTCACAGAAAATGATACACTTTTACATCCCCGTGTCTGCTCACAAGACGTCCTTCCGTCAATGTTGCACTGAAAGTAGCAAATCCCTCACCTTGACCATCGCGAATGACAAATCTAGATTGATCCTATGTATAACTGCAATTACAATTACCAGAAGCAGAAGCATCTTCATCTACTTGTTGTTGTTTCTGTTATACATCATCGTCACTGTCAAATCCATGCACACCTGACAGTGCAGAATATGGGTGCGCTCCCGCTGTATTCTCAGCCATAATGAACATGTTGCTGAAGTCATACTCGGAAACCACATGTTGAAAATTTTTGTTTAAATAGTCCCTGTCCACTGTTATTACTATACCCTAACAGGACTGCTCCCCTCTATTATCTAGTAGCCGTTCAAACACTATCTTCACACAATCTTCCTGTTTTTCCCCGTCTACGAAAGCCAATCTCTGGAACAACCCTAAATATTGAATCAGCAACGACATCCGCCATATGCCCTTCCCTGACCGCATTTCTATTGCACAGAAAGGTAACTTGTTGATTTGAATCTCTGGTGCAGAATAAATCGTCGTCTAATGTCAAAATTGTACAATTTGCTGAAAAATATCGTTTTTGTGCTTTGAAATGAAATGTAATCAAAAGTTGAAAGTAGAACAGTAAAGTCGCATTGAGGAGCTCAGACTCTTTGCCCATACGGCTATGCACATAGCGGACTGAATACAGGTGGATTTACAGAAATGTACCTTATAAATTCCAAATCAGGAACTTGATGTCCCATGGCCATAAATTGGGCAATAGTTTTTCTGATGGGTATTCCGGTGTTCTGGGACTAGATGAATAGCCCCAAAAATGCATACATATCAAATTCCTCAGTACGTTCGTCTCGATCATTACGTATAACGCGCAACTAATTTAACCATAGACACATACGACTTAATACGTCATTCATTTCCTTTCTAATTTGACCAATGACTGCTCCTAAATAAACGCCAACTTTCGTATCTAGAAATTATGAACCGAATGCACGATCTGAAAGTAAGCCAAGGAATAAATCTTCATTTATATCCCAATTCTCCACGGATTCGTGGATTTTCCTTAGCCTTGCCGCGCCCTCACGACTTCGACCCCGGCTATGCCCCCTGCACCCCTATGTGATGTTCTAGCCGCGCGCCTGGTTGATCGCCCACCTTCTTCCCTCTCAATACGAGCTGCACGACCTCTTATATTCCGTGCTCCCGTACCCTCACCCTCACGGTAGTTTCGTGTTCAGAGTCAAGGGTACCCAGTGGAACTAGATTACCTGAAGGTTGAATTTCATCTGAC
Organism: Odonthalia washingtoniensis; assembly: GCA_032358235.1. NCBI lineage: Eukaryota > Rhodophyta > Florideophyceae > Ceramiales > Rhodomelaceae > Odonthalia > Odonthalia washingtoniensis. Next base: position 17,460 of record JAULBU010010857.1, read on the forward strand.
ATGGTGCAGAAGTTCTTGACAACGGTATAGTCTGCGTGATTTGTAATAGTCCTCCCTACCCGTTGTACCAGACATCAGATACATATTACTGTTGCTTTCATTGGTTATGATTAAATTATGGAACGGATTTCACAAGGTATTTTAAAAATGAAACTAAAATTTTTTAAAAAAATTAAAAGAAGAAAATTGAAATTGAAATTGAAATTGAAATTAAATCCATAAATCTGTCATTTGTCACCGCATGTTTTTCATTACATTTTTGCACAAAATTGAAACATTTCAATTTATGCCACATATTTCAAACCTATTCCAGTACACTACAGAAGTACTGCAGAGGCCGAAGAAAGAATCTTTACCGACATGGTACAAATATGACCGTTGGAAATCTTGTGCCTTCTTCAAATGCAACATTTGTCTTGTTCTGTCGTTTCTAACAGCGTCAGTCTGCAAATATACAAACTTCTTCTACAACCCACTCGATGATTATACCACTACAGAAGTAACTGACATGACCTTCGTCATGTTCCCACGAGGCCCCACACCTTACAAAAAATAATTTAAATCATTCACCTTAGATTTAATAATTTGCATCACAAATTGATGCAAATTTCAACCCATAAATCTTAAATTTAAGATGTATGGTATTGTACCTAATTTGTGTATTTCTTTCCATAGATCCTACATATAGGATTCATGTCTGTGTTACCAACAGTGGGGATATAAGCTTTTTCGGATGGCACTTTCCAACATATTCGACTGATAAAAATCGACAGAAATCTTACTTCTCCAATACATTTTACAGTGTTAAAAAGTATCATATGGCTATGACCAATCTCAATAAATGTATACATCAAATACCAATTGGGACCAGATCGTCCACTTTCTGAATGCAGTTAACAGCAAGCTGCGACTTCTGTATATCACAGCCCAAGGACAAAATAATAAATTTCCAATACATTTCAAAAGAATCTTTATCAACAATATATGTAGAAACGCTGTTTTTGCCGTCGCATTCAACTATCATAATGGAACCGATTACTTTTCGTGCATTAGACATAAACTCTTCCGTAGCTTTCTTGGATTTTGGGAAGAAGTTTTTGGGAAATGACTCCCCGACAGAAATAGCCCATATGTAAAAGTAAAAGAATACAAAAATCCGACAGTCATCCGAGTTTTCACTTGGCTGAGTCGGCAAATTGAATTTTCGGCTTACAATATTTTGATTTAATCCAAGTTTCCATTGTTGGTCTGGATCTATGCCGTACTTCAAAAAGTAGTGATCCCAAATTAAATTATATGATTTTAAAACCATATCCTGTGAAGGTGTCGAAATAATAGAAGACGTTTCGGTTTGGGTATCTCTTGGCTGAAAGAGGTCGATGATCACAACCATCATAGTTGTACGATAAGCGACTGTTACGTCAATGGCTATTTACCACATGAAATGGGCAAAGGATGAGGTCTACGTCATGTCTCTCGAGATTTTTAATCCATTTATGCAATTCTGTCTTCCCAATTTTCGAATCGCATCCTGAATCTGCTTTACCGAACATTTTAGTCGTCAGATAAAACAGATGATTATTATATTGATATGTTGCTTTAGAAATAATAGATTCGCTGAACGAATCTATTACTATATCAGATATCCACATTTTGGGTTGCAAGTATGCAAAATCGGACGCCAATATTTGAAATATTCCTTTCAAAACTAAAATATCTGATTTTTCCATGTGAAACAGTCTAATACAATCATCCATAATTTTATGAAAGACATTGAAATCAAATTCATTGTTGCGGAAATAAAAATCAGGAGATGAAGATTGTTTTCTTATAATTCTCCACTTTTCTGTTCTCATGTCACAGATGGTTTCGTTTTCATGGTCATCGTATATTATATGTAAACTACATTTTTGAGATGAAATTTTCAACGAATTTATGACTCCATTGTACCACTTCAAATCTTGTTTCCAAAAAATGCTACGTAAGAGCGATCTGCTAAATCAGCGATTTGTCCTGTTCCCTCAACGTTTCTTCTTAATTTTCTTTGTAACTGGTGGTGTATGTGTGCAGCCGAAAGTTCCAGCTTTTCTCGTATTTCAAAATGTTTTTCACTGATTATTTTGTCCTTTCTCTTAGGAGGAATGGTATGTAAATTTACCAGTAATTTCGGATCTTGTGGAGAGATATTTTCTTGAATTTGAAAGCGAAGATGGTGAGAATGATACAACTGGCATCTTTTTCACCGCTGTTTCCGCTCCAATTTGATCTGTCCTGTTCCTTCTACTCCAAATAATGCTCTACGATGAATTGTTTTTACAACCTCACTAAATTCTATGGCAATGGGAATTTTTATTTTCCAATCTTCCTTATGCTTCATTTTGCAATGCTGAAAACGTTGAATGTATTTGACAATATACTAATATTTGTACAGATGGGACTTGTAAATCCTGGTAACTGTGGCTTTTCCCCATTTCCTCCATACTAATTCCAGATTTTCTGGAGCTCACAGGAATCTTCCTAGCACCTAGCTGCAAAGAAAGAATTAGAGCTCCAATTCTTTCTTTACGCCCTAAACGATTTTTATGATGGTTTGAGGTCGTCGCTTTGATAAATTTCTTGTCGTTTCTCTTTGGAGGGTTTTCAATCTGTAAATCTCTGTCCTGGATTTCCATTTTTCTACACTTCTTGGTTCTACATACATCAGATACACTATTATCTCTGATGTCACTGCATGCTGATTTCGCATTTTTCTTCTATACATCAGATAAAACATTCACCATATCAAACTTGGTCGCTCCTCATCCTGCATTTTTTGATTTCCACTTACAAATTGGATGTAATATTGAAAATCTATGTATTAAAATCTGCGTATAGATCAGCACAACCGTTCACATTACCTATAACATCTGCTAACGATTTGCAGTTTCCAACAATGTCTGACTATAAAAAAGGTTTGTCAATTCCTACAATTGGAGGCTGGATATTTTGCAATGAAAGTCTGTGTCGATTCAACGAAATGAATGTTAACGAAATGTTCTTTTGGAAGTGTATCCAGTTGTTTCATTATAGTACTTAATGAAGGGTTTATTGAAGACTTTGTAGATTCCACGTACCACCTTTCTCGTGGTAATGTGTAAAATATATAATGAAGAACAGATTCATGGCCGTCTTCAAAACATGACTTCTTTATGCGCATAATGGACTGATCCGAACAGTCCTAGCGATCAATTTCCATGAAAAAAGAAAGAGCATGATTGCATGGTAACTTCATCCTTCTTGGACATAAGCAGTCGAATGTAATGATGTTTTCATCGCAATTAGAACCATCCAACTGCAAATTATTAAATTCACCCTTGCTAATTCTCACCCATTTGGGTTCTTCTGCATTTTCAGTTTCACCAAATTTGAATTAAACAGTAGTATTTGTCTTCACTTGAGTATACTTGCCTGTATTATAAATGTATTGCAAATCCCCAAAAATTTCCTTCCTCGTGATATTTTCAGAGACTGTTTTCCTATTAGATGTTTTACAAATATTGCTAGACTGTGTGAAATACTGAATTTGTATGCTTGCATACCTAGAAATTCTTGATTTAGTCGCTAAGTCGAAAATATTCTAGAAAGAAAATAGTCAGACTTACCATATGGCGATATTCTATATGCTCTGTCCTTCAAACATCTCCTTTCCTCTTTACTTTGCCTCCCATATAACATTTTAATTTTTTAAACAATTCTACCATTGTTGTACTACTTTTAAAACACTTTAGTAATGAATTCCAGCTCTCAGACCGTTGTGTTGTAGAATGTCCCAATGTAAAGGCGTTTTGAAAACATAACGTTGCTCATTGCTCTTTTTCTTCCAAACAAAATTTTCTAAGTATGGTCTACTAACAGCGTTTAAATTGCCAGTTTCAAGAGTAAAAAATTCGTTCAGCATATCCTTCCAAATCATTTCCAAATCGTCCATACTGCCTGGTTGACGACAAAATTCCAGATTTCCTCAAAACATTTCTCAGCAATTGTAACCATTTTGAGACTGCAGAGCAGACGGTACTTTCCTTTTGACGTTCTGATAAAATAAATGAAATTTTCAAAGTATATGTCTGATTGTTAATGAATACGCAATGATTTCATGGCAGCATACATAGCTTCGTCTCCATCAGTTACGATCACGGTTGGAATGAAACGATTAAATGCATTGTACCAATCATATAGCATTCTAGAACATTCCACCGTATTTTCTGAAAGACTTAGATTGAAAAGAACACCCCGCGACTTATATCGGAATCAACAACAATGAAGGTAGCAAGTTTGTATCCATACATTGTCATATTATGGGTTGGATCCAAAAATAATAAATAAACTCAACGATGCACAGTATCACGCGATCCTGAGAAGCTCCAGGATATGTGTTTTAGAACTCCTAGATTTTAAAAGGAATGTGAAAGGTATTCTGCTATACACTTTGGTTGAAGAGATTTAAAATAAGGTATCAAGTGTTCACTATCTTTTGCATCACTTTCTATTTCAGAGATACAATTTTTAACTGCATCGTACTCAATGAATACACGAGAAAATTGTTCTTTCAAATGACCCCAAGCATTATTAATTGTACATTTCACTCTATCTAAAATATTGAGAAATAGTTGTAAGGACTTGCGAAGATTCTCATTGCGTAGAATATCATTTTTGGCTGAGACTGCTCTATCGTAACCAGAAGTTTCAGTTGCTGTATTTCCACTATGAGTTAAATTAACGATTTTAATGATACAGTACATATATTCCTGATTCTTACTATTTAGTTCTGTTAAATATGTCCTTCCCAAACTCCATGAGTTGATTTTTGATTTCAAAATATTATTTTGAGATGAAGAAAGTGGAACTGCTCTAAAAATTGCTTTGTAACCTATCTTCTTAGAATGTCTGATACGTTTCCCAGTCCCCTCCGATTTTTCTGCATGGCCGCTTCTGCTACAGAAAGCTCTTATGTATCCACTCATCTTTCTTTGGCACGACCATTTTGTAATTAAACCCGATCTTAAATCAGCTGATTTCGCTAATCCTTTCAATAGACCACTGTTTTCTTTAACAATGATACCTGGTTCCAGTTTTACAAGATTCCATTTATCAGGTATTTCACGGTAACATATCGCACATTTTTCATCCAGTTCAATTATTACTCCCCATCGGTATTTTCCCAAATTATTACCAAGAGTTATCATGTCAACTCGTTCCCATTCATTTAAATGGTCACCATTTCCTGGCTCCTATCAAAACTATACTCATTTACAAATGGCTGTACAGATGTCTTTGTCATGGTTTCAAGTGTTTCGGTCATTGTAGTTAGATCTTGTGGCCACTGGAAAGAATATCGTTCAATTAACTGAACAAGAATTGAAAAGCAGGATTTCGTTTTAGAAATTGTTTACCTTTTCGTTATAATTCACAGTTTCCCACTCATTGGATGTCAAGGTTTCGAAATAGTACGTTAAGTTCTATATAAATTAATTTCAGTTCAGTTTTGAGCGAAGAGGGCTTCTTTTTGCAGTAAATATTCTAAAAATATGTTTATACGTTCTTTAAGAATATGTAGTCAATTATTTGTTGGACAGATTGGCGACTCACTGACTACTTTTTCTACACGTACGAGTTCTTTTTTTGTACTAAAGCAGATAAAATTGTTTCAGTCAAAATAAAATGAGTACATAACTACAGAAAACGTATCTGCTGATTACCAACATAAAGAAAGCTACATCTCCTCTATATTCCTTCAGAATGAAGATGGCGCGAAGAATCTTTCTGTTTTGTCCCAGCGGTACGTACTAAATCATTTCATTTATACAACGAAACGAAGTTGAGTAATGAAATATGGGCATTTCTTTACTTCTTTTTTGTACCTATTGTACAATATCGATACAAATTGAAAATCAAATTTGTGCCGATTTTCTTCTCTACTCCTTGAACAGAATTTTAGAAAAATTTGTATGAAACATTTTATTCATTTTGAAAAGAAGAACCTCCCTTCCACTTATTATTAAAAAGGATTTAATGTCTGTCCTGTTTTGGTTTAAAACCATCTACATCTTTTTTTATAAGAATTACGTTCGTATTATATCTCAATTTTCAACTACAACGTACGGGACACCGAACAGTATGTAACCCAGTGAATCTGTGCTAAAAGAAAGATTAAATTCTGTTACCAACACTAGACACCTCAGGGTGCCGAAAACGGAACCCTGTGCCCAAGGGATGGGTTCCTAACCTATCCCTGGGGGCGAGGGTGCCATATTAACCCTAGTCCAGTGACAAGAAGAAAAAAGAGCAAAAGTCTCACTAAGTCGCAAGCGTCTATCGTTCGGTACTTACTGTGTTGCTGCTAGCGCTAATCG